>JAPYYT010000205.1:0-70414 GCA_030522565.1 Ceratosolen corneri
CGCTCCGAGGGCCCGCTGAGTGCGTCCGCACGCACGGCTCTCTCGCTCTTGCCGATAAGGGCTGGGCCTGCTCACGGACATGAAGATCGTCCGGGTGTCGGTAGGCGAGCGCGTCAAGCTCTACTGCCTCTCGCTCGTTTACGGCTGGTACTTGGTTGTGCGCCGCCTCGTGCGCTGGGCATGGAATCCGAAACAGTTCTTCCAGCTCCGGCAGAGGGACAATCCGCCCGCGTGCCTGGTCGACAATACCCTCGGCACCCACTCCTACGTCAAGCTCAGGGTAATCCCTCTCGACTTTCTTGCTGGCTAAGCCCCTGGCTAATATCGACGACGGCCGCGGCCTATCCAAGACGACTTGCCATTATTAGCCCACTGGATTTCAAGGCTAATAAGGGTAGGGGGGAGTAAGTAGGTAGGTAGGTAGGTAGGTAGGAGGTAGAGAGAGGATGCATCGAGCCAGATCGCCAAGGTCTAATCTCTCGGCCGCGTCCTCGTTTATAAAAGTGGGGTAAGGTGGAGGGAGCGAGGAGTGCTGCTGGTGAATTAATAATGTCTTGGTGGTGGTGGCGGGTCTGCGCGAATCATTGGTCGAATAATAAAAGCTAGAAAAATCGGCTGCGTCGAGATATTGGAATCTGAGCTCCGATAAGAAGCGCAGGTATTTAAACTCGTTCGAGTTTCAATATTCAAAAGGGTTATGGTTAAAGGGAGAAATCGGTTGGTTGGTTGGTGCACGCGCGCGCGCAAAAAGGTAGTAGTAGTTGCCTAGGAGTAGTGTACGTCTTTTATTGCGAGGAAAGCGGCATAATCGAGGGGTTATGTTTAAGATGGAAGGCCGATTGATTGTGAAAGATGTGGTTGGTCGAATAGGGCGAGGAGGCAAAAGTATGTGGGTCGCAGGTTACTTGTGATTCGAGACTTGCGAATGGAAAAAATTGTTGAATTACTTTTATGAAAAATGTCTCTCTCCTTCTTTTTTTTCATTGGCTTTGATTGCAATGAGCAGATTGTATGAATAAGTATGCGTTATGGGCGGGCATATCAAGTCGTTGAAATTGCCAGGCAAAGTTCAACTGAACGTCCTGTGTCGGAGCCACGAAAAAAAATCTACATTTATTCGCTGTTTATAACTAGCGTTACATGCAAATTCAATTTATTTATTATCTAATCATTTAATCACGTGACATCGTCGCAGCACAGTGTCACGTTAAATTTGAGAAAAGTTGGTGGCTTGGTGGCTGGCAGCCTATAAATCGGATTATCACCGAGCCATTGCTTATTGACTATTGTTGCGCATCGATTGTTCAGTTTCAAAAAAACTAAAGGCTACATTACAAGAAACAAAAAAAAAAGTTTTGCGCCATGATAATGAGTTGATTAGACAGTGATAATTAATCTATCCATACTTTCACAGGGAATAAAATTTCATTACGTAGAGGCAGGCTGTAAAGAGCATTCGCTTCTTCTACTTTTGCATGGATTCCCCGACTGTTGGTTATCCTGGAGAGAACAAATTCAAGTCCTTTCGAAACATTACAGGTACAGTGCTATTCATTATTTAATCGTTATTTTCATTTTGGTCGCATGTTACATAACAGGTGAATGGATTTTTTTTTAGTTGTAAAAGCATGTAAAAAAAAAATGTAATGTAAAGAAATTGAGTTACTGTTATTAGTTGTTTGGTACTTTAAGAGGCTTCGCTTTATAAAATGATCGTTGTTTTTTAATATTATGTTGCCACGGAAATAAGTTTAGTCATGCAATGCATACGATAAGTTTGATTATTAATTAAATGATAAAAAGAAATTAAAATTTATGATACCGGACGTTTTCGACAAACAGCAGCAGCAGCAGCAGCAGCAACAACAACAAAAACAACAAAAACCAAGACAAACAGAAAGTGATATCTTGTATGAATTTGATCCATCATAGCACGTGATTTACGCAATTGTTGAAAAATTATTTTCACCTATTTGTACAATTTTATTTGAAGCTTTTGGCTGCATTTTTTACTTTTAATTAAAAGATAATAATTAATCGTGCGTAACGTGGCACAATTTCGTTGGAACTTATTAATTATGCGTTAGACACATTAAATTCACACAGTTTAGTAGTTTAAAGTAATTTATTTGCATTTTATTGACTTCGAGGCAAATGAAATATGATGTACTTACTTTTCACTATCAATGTCAATGCTTTTACACCAATTAAATTCATTAGTGTTCGCAAGATCTTTATAAATTGTTTTACACACTAATAAAGACATTAATGCTTTAGAAGTGTAGATAATTTTTACAACGCACTCGATAAATATTAATAATCGCTTATCAACTGGCTATTTATTAATGAGATTGCATGGCCATTAAAGCCCAACTCGTAATCATTAGTCACAACTTATTCGTGTGCGCGAGACAATTATTTTTTCGTCTTTATGCTCGAAATGGGAACGGCATTCGTCATTCATACGCACTAATACATCTTACGGACATACCAAATGAAATTAATCGAATGTGAATGTTGAAAATGTACAAAATAAATTTATCAAGCAAAATCACCTCCACCGACTCGTTCGTTACCATCAACGTGATTTCGCTCGAATCGCAACTCTCGGCATAATACTGACATTTGCATTAATTTTACAGAGTCGTGGCCTTGGATTTAAAGGGTTTTGGCGACAGCGACAAGCCCTCGAACAAACGCTCGTACAACATCGAGACCCTAATTGACGAGCTGAAGCAATTTATTTTTGCACTCGGAGCGAAAAACTGTAGCATCATCGGCCACGATTTGGGTGGGCTTTTAGGTTGGTACATGACTGCAATACACGAGGATGTAATATGCCGATTTGTCGCCATTTCTAGTCCGCATCCGAATGTTTATTGGAATGGCAAGTCTGGTGAAACTGTTTTCAGTCGCAAGTAAGTTCGCGCCCATATCAATAAACAAAGATAAAGATATTATTATTCGATCGCTTGAGCTCGAGTTAAGCCGAGGGACACCACCAGATTTATCAACACATTTAATAAGACAAATGTCCGTGGCTTCAACTTTCTTTTTTTTTTTTTTCCCCAAGATAGTAAATAAGTTAGTAAATAATCGGCAAGATAATAAATAATCACTGCAGATTATTCGGCTGCATGCGTCCACTCATTTTAAACGCACATTAAATGTAAAAACGATACGCAATTTCATAAAGTCTACAATTATAATTCCCTATACGTTTTAGATGGATGCATTTCAGTAGATTACCATTTCTACCGGAAATAGATGTTTTGAAAGAAGATCTTTCGGTGATTAACGACACATTCAAGCATCTAAGCATAAGCGAGATAGAGAAAAAGAATGTTTACGTCGAAGCTTACAAGTACACTTTCAGCCGAAAAGGTACCCACACTGTCATTATCTTAAATTATGCTTAATTAATTTCAATTGCGCATTGATAACCATACTATACACGCACGCGCACACACACGCACGCACACACACACATATATACACGTATATGCATACGAATAGATATCTCGCTGCCACATTATTTTCGTATAATTCACGCTGTAAAAGCTTTATAAATCGTCACAATTATAAATGTAATAACTTTGCAATATGTGAGTACCGTTTGAAAATGAAAAAAACCTTATTTGTTTGTATTTGAATCGAGACGTTTTTGATTTTTGATATTCTTATACAATTTTGTATTCCAAGGACAAATGGAGTATTTTATAATTGGATTATTTGAAAAGGATAAAATTATAATACACTTCTTATATGTTTCAACTTTCGAATATCATGTAAATCGACGAGTATTATTATTATTGTACAATTGCATAATAAATATTATTGAGATATTTTTCATAAGTAGTGATAATGGCGCTGATGAAATTGAAAATATTTTTAGAGGACTGGACTGGACCAATTAATTATTATCGGAATCTACCATACTCAAGACTTGGCACAAACAATAATCAACAAATTGCGACGAAATCACTTTTAATAGTTGGAAATTCCGATCCGTCTGTTTCTTTAGAAAGTATTGTTCAAAGTACTGAATTCGTGGAGAATTTCAATGTGAAAATTGTCTCGGGAGCTGGTCACTTTCCACATCAAGAGAAACCGAAATTAGTGAACGAGGCGATAATTAAATTTCTCGTTGGTAAGTTGATTTTTCGTTTATTTATAAGGTCGGTGCTATCAAGCTCTTTAATATAATTAATAAATTCTTTAAATTGCATTCCCTTTCGCGTTGCCATAATATGCTATTCTTAAAACTCCATTGGATATTCAAATAATTTGAAACGCAACTGGTCAAATAGTAAAATCAGATTATATTCCACAATATTTTCAATGCTATTTACGCAATAAAATCTCGGTACTCAATACAACATTGTACGTCTTACATTATTATCGTGAAATATTCCTCTTAATTTATTTATTAAGTTTATTCCCAATCGAAATCAATGTTATTTAGAATATTGTGCATTATAATGATGAAAGTTACATTTTCCGTACAAATATGTATTTATAATATTTACAACATCGTAATGTTCAATACACCAATTTGCAAATTATTTATATTTAAGGTCATCCAGCTTTGGAAAAGACAACGTCTAAAAATATTGTTTCTTCGTGGTTCGGATCTTTAAGTACCACCATGATGTATGGGAATCAAATGTTTAATGCAGTACATAAAAAAACTCACGGAGTTGTCAATGGCTTGCCAAGTAAAATGCTTTACTTGGGACAAACCAACACGTAGAATTCCATTGCGATTTGCGAATGAAAAGTCGGTTATTGGAAATATTAAAAAAATTTATATTTTTTAGATATGTGATAATATTGTGTATTACTTTTAAGGAATACAAACTATAACGATAAGGCGTAATTGATGTATATATATATATCATTATATAATTGATATATATGTATATATGTGTGTCAATTGAAGAGTAAATAAAATAGAGCTAGGGTTTTAAAAATTATAAAAAAAACAATTTTATTGTAATTAACTAAAGAATAGGTTGACCACACATAGCGTTAAAGAGTTTTATAAATTTCGATCCAAGGAATTTCACAATTCTAGCGTTTATTAATATATATATTATTGTATATTCATATGCTTAGTCCGAGAAGATAATTTTCTTCTCGTTGTAAACTTTGTGACTGGTGACTTTTTCTATGCTTATATTTTTCCATATTTTCAAATTAATTCAGGAGCATATTACTAACAAACATTTTAGTTGGACGTCAAGAAGTAAGGATGAACTTTTAATAATTGGCGATAAATGTTTTACACGAGTCTTAGAATTAAATAAAATTAAATAAAATTAAATATTTTCTACCATTATTGAATAGAAATGGTACAATATATAATGTACAATACACATTACTGTATTGTAATTTATTGAAAGGATGTATTAATGCTTAATAGTTACACTTGATTCCTATTATTTTCTAGCTAAGTTATTCATTGTTCCTTAAAGTTTTTGTTCTCGCTTCTATGTACTTCATTGGAATTACAAAGGATAAAATCAAGTAGTGTAACTGTAAATAACATTTTAAATCGAAAAATATGACTATAAATGTATGCGCGAAAGCATCGCTGTTCTACGAAGGCTTAATAATAATAATAATATGCAAAGACTGTTTGACATGTATATGCGCGTAATTTATATTAAATTATAATGAAAACTTAATATATTATGATATTCATGTATTTATTTTTAATAAACATTAAAGGCATTGTAATAAATATGTACAACTTTTATTCAACGTACCTACTCTGGCTTCTCCTTCTTAACCATATAATAATAATCAATAAAAATTAATGCCTCGTAATTACACTTAATAATAGAAATTATTGTACAGGTAATCATAGGAATAAAGAATAAAATGTGAAATATCGCTTACAGAATGTGACTTACGATTAATGTCAGTGTATTATATAAAGTAATTGTCAGTCTGTTTATGACAAACGCCTATTCAATAAATTATTGCAAATCACTTGTCGACAAGGTGTTTCAAGCACTCTGCTTTCCAGGCCTTTTCCTGCGCATATAAAAATTCCGTATTTTAATTGTATAATTTAGACTTGAAGGGTCAATTGACTGCTACTCACTTTCCAAATTTTTCCCCATCCTCGATCGTTTCCGGCAAGTCGCAATTCATCGTCTCCGGTAACAATAAACAAAGACAGGCTCCAACTATCAGTCCAATTCCAAATAAAAATGGTGGAAGCCATGGCTGTATATTACCCTACGTGCATTAAAATATTGTTAATGAAAATTCCTTTCAAATCAAAAGAAAAATTAACTTTATTTCAAAGGTGCGAAATATTTGTCGAATAACTTTATTAAAAAAATAACAAAGGTTTCACCAAAATGCAAGCAATCAGATGGAACTTTATTCGTAAATTTCTCATTTATTTTCAAATTATTAACTTTATAAGACGCAATCATGTGCAGTCGTTGCACAATTCATTACAGTTGAATTCTATCAAGTGATGAATATTTGCAGGTATTTCGACTCCCAACTCGAAATGGCCATAGAGAAATTAAATAACCATTGACGAGTTGGTAGCACCTTCGACTAGTTAAGTCACTCTTAAAAATATCGGCTGCTCGTTTACGCTTAACGCAAATGACATTGATCAACAAGCCCCGTGCTCCGCAATTGTAACTGGCAATCGCTAAACAAACAACACGTCCATCCTAACAATGCCAGCCTCGACCGCAACAACCTCGCACTTACAATGAGCACATTGGAATAACCATCGCGAGAATAGTGAAAGTCCTGCTAATTACCATAGTGGCGATGTAAGGGGCGATCATGCTGCCGATCCTCGCGCAGATGCTCCCGGTGCCGACGCCGACGTTCCTTACCACCGTCGGGAAAACCTCGCTGCTGTAGAGGTAAATGGTCGGGAAGGATATGGACATGCCGGCAATGCCGATCGCCGCCAAGGCCACGCGGATCGTCGGATTCTCGAAGAGTATTATCAGGAGCAGCATAAGCCCGGAGATTGTGCTGGCGCCGATGAGGATGCGGAGTCGGGAGACACGAGATATCAGACAAAGGACGATGATTGTCCCGGGGATCTCGACAGCCGCTGCCAACATAATCAGCAAAGATGTGCATGAGAAGAGGACTTTGGTCAAATGGTCAATAATATCAAATCAAATAGATTTTTATTGCCACAAACTGTTGCAATAAGCTCGTTGAAAATGCAAATTACAAATTCAATAATCCATGCGACGTATAAGTACAAATGTATAATACACGTGCATAAATAATATCAAATGCAATGAATTTTGGAATTTTTTATTATTAAAAGCTCATATCTCATATTGTATATGAACTATGAAAATGATTAAAGTAAAGAAATATCTTTTTGAAATTTGGATTTTTATGACACCAGAAGACACATCTTTTTACAAATCAGTTTAGTTTTACTTAATTTTTAACAATAAAATTTGACGAGTAACAGAAATTTGAATATATAAGTCTGATATAAATAAATAATATTTTTATCACCATGAATTCGCAGCAAAGAAACATAAGTATATATATATATATATATATATATATATATATATATGATAACTGAAAAAGTAATAAAATCATTTTAGATTGCTCTTTTAAATATTGATTTCAACAAGATTTTTTTAAGAGGAAATTCGTAGAATAATGATAATAATAACCGAATTGATCCGATACTTTGTTTCAACAAATATTATAGCAAAAACAAAATTTGAAAAACTTTGAAGGGCAGTTGCAATTTAAATGACATTTCACACAACTAAGAAATTGAAAAATTACGTAAAAATTCAAAAATTTTTACAACTCTTTGCTACTTCTTAATTATTGTTTGTTATTATACCGTGAATAACAATAGACAAAAAATATAATTTTTCTTTCAGATTTTAAAAAATAAAGAGCATATAGGGACTTAAACCTAAATAAATATTATTGCCATTATTTTGTTTGGTTTAATTTAAAATAAAATTATTAATTTACGTTCTTTCATATTACTTCAAAATATAGTGATAAATCAAGTCCTTAATATAAAAGAAAAGTTAAATGTTTTTTATCTAAACGGTTGACTTGGTTTTGCAGAAAAAAATTTTATTTTTAAATTGCTGTAATAAAAAGGAACTTTAATACTATAATCTCATTGTATTACGCAACTCGAAAACATAAGCTATAAGGATTAATATACAAATATTAAACTATAAATATACTATTTCTGCAATTAAATAATAATATCCGTTTAAAAAACTTGGAATTTCCTTTGTTTTTATCTTATAAAACACATCTTAGCTTAATATTACATAAATATTCATTTTCTAAGCCTTTCACCTTCTTTACAAAAACAAATTCCCATCAATAATACAAATACTTGAATCGAATATTTATCTAATGCATTTGTGTAGAACAGTTTGTTAAGTAAAAGTAAATCATTATACCATCAACTATTAAATCCAACGAAATTTTCGCGCACATACGGTAAAAATGACGATTTTTTTTTTATTAATAACGATTCTTGTGAAACATCTTGCGCTACAATTGACGAAGAAGTATTATTACCTGATACAGCTGTGTTAATAAAAATATTCCCATCTAGCTGACCCATATATTGGGCTAATCCGAAGAAGCACATGCCGCAGACAAACCAATTCACACACACGCAAAGTGTTTTAATACGAAGATTTGGGGTGCGAAACAAATGAGTCACGTTGTACTTCTTCTCCCGATCTTTATGTAATTTCGTTTGGTTGCGATGTCCATCGATTGCCGCCGTCACGTTGCTTAAAGGAATTCTATTCTTCTCCGCGGCTTTCGTCAGAATAACTTCCGCATCATTTATTTTGCCAACCGCCAACAACCATCTTGGTGATTCAGGAACAATCCTAAAACGGTTTTTTTTAAGGTAAATTGACGATCGGAGGAAGCCAGACTTATAAGGGCAAATATTTTTAAAGCCTCGCTACCAATATTCTATAATTTGAGATATCGTGAGTAATTAATGTAAGGTAAATTACATTCTTTGATGTAATTTTTAATAAATTATATCAATTAAAGTAAGAATGTATTTTTATTTATTTATTGAAGATCGTATTTTCTAATGAAAAATGCCGCCAATGAGATTTAAGTTGAATTTGTGGCATAATGTTTAATTCGATTAGATTTGTAAGCATTGTAATATGCCTAAATTGCCTATATAATTGCGAATCGCGGAGAATTGAAAAAAGTGTGAGAAATATGGTGAAATACTTGTAATAAAATTACCCATTTAACGATTAATTGAAAGTTTTAGGCAAAAATTAACTGCGTGACAATATCATTGTTCAGTAAGTTGATAAAACAATTTTTTTAAGGCTTTAGTGTAGGGAGTTTATGAAAAAAATTACACGTTTTGGATTGCACGGTTAAACGTTAACAGCGCGTATCTCTAAAATACTACAAAATAATTTACTTTTAATTCTTAAACGAATATTTGTATTGAGATTTATTGAATTGTAAAATAACGTTTATTATCGTTCATTTGCCTCATCCCAGGCTATCCGATACTCTTTATGACAAACTACATCTCTGATTTATCCATGTCGAGTGTTTTTTAATCGTCAATAGAGCAAAAGGTGTCCGATCCTTATGGCACTCGACCGACGACTCGTAGAACCACCGAACAAATAATTTTCATTAAAAGAAAAGTGTTCCAATATCGACTTACCAGTAATAGGAAAGTAGGAAAATCGGAGGTATGGAGACGGCCATCTGAAATCCATACCACGTTCGTGTCAGATAAGATATTAAGGGATTCAAGAGGAAGCCTATTAGGAAAGGCACGTGGAAGAGAACAGACAGCATCGAGCGCCATTTTGGTCCCACAATTTCCATGACTAAAAGTAAACATTAATATTGTATGACAAGTAGTTGAGAAAAGATCAACGATAATTAGATATTGTGATAATAAGATATTGTGAGTCGAGGATAGCCAAAAATAATTGACAACTTACGTAATACGAAACTAACAAGCATTGTGCCTCCAGTCGCTACGGCGGAAATAAATTTAAATGTCAGGAATAACTCGTACCACGGCGAAAAAACTGTCAGCAATCCGAACACGGACTGCAATAATATTGCAATCATCAATGGGATTTTTCGTCCAATTCTAAAAACGCCAAATAAAGAGACATGAATTAATTACGTTATGGCAATTACGCTAATTATTAATCCTTTGCTAATCGAGTAATTGACAGCTTCTTGATAAATAGGATTTGAGCTTGAATAGCAGTTAAGAAATTGCAATGTTTAAGACAAATATCAGACACGTTTAATATATTTGATTACCACTTGTTAGAATACCTTTTGAACGTATTTTTACTCAATCGTAATTTCAATTTCTCAACACTTTTTAAAGATATAGTTTTTAAACGTATTTAATATGTTTCTTTTTTTTCTTCTTTTTTTTGTTTAAATATATTTCGCTATTTTTGTTATAAAAAGTATTTTTCTTTTTTCAAATTCAGGACAATTTATGTTTGTCTACTGAGTATAATAAGGAGTAAAGTAATCGTGTACTCTATTCTACAAATTTTATTAAATAACTTGTAATATTACTAGAGCAACGATGCTGTTACATCACGCAAAAAGTGATTTGACACATTGTATTGGCATTTAAAAAGTAATTGTCTTGTTTTATAAATCAAGCAGTCTTTTCTTTTCTTTGTTTTCGACAAATTTGTTCGTACAAAGTTTCATTGTTTCTTGCTTTAAGGACAATAATAATGGTTCCAATTAAGTTTCGATTACATCTTAATTTGATATTTATTACTTAACAACACATGATAATATGATAATAATATAATATAATAATAACAATCGTTATTTTATCATCAATTTCATGCAATTTGAAATATTAAAGACTACAAAACATTATCCAATTTAAGTTTTATTTTGTAAGCAATTTTTTCATAATAACTACTAAACAATTCATTAACTTCATAGAGTCATTAATAACATAACTTTAATAATAAAACAAAGTAGCATTATTATATTATTAATGTAAGTAGTAAATTTTTTTTATTTATCGCTTCCGCGTAATCTATTTTTTTCTAAATTACTAAAATGTTTCTTTGAAGCTCGACATTAAATTTTTCGCCTAACTTATTAGCCTTAAAGAATTTCTCTCCGAGAATTTCAGAATTTATTTTAGAAGAGAACAATCCTAATGAACAATACCACTTGGATAATTATTTTACAATTTTTAATATTTATAGGCAAGAGTTGAAAAAAAAAAATGAAATACCTAAATTTTAATTTTCTCTTGCAATTGAATGTATGATTTATAAAAAAAAAAAAAAAATACTTGCGAGTACAATGCTTAGATCAAATATCAAAAATTACCTGTCGGACATTGCGCTGAAAATCATATTACCAATTAAAACTCCCAACATTGTGCATGATTGAGCAAAGTTTGCCAGTTGTTCTTTGTCGCACACCAAATTCCACTGAAATGTCACAGTTTCGTTATATTTTATTTCTAAAGAGTAGATAAATAAAGCAGAATAACAGTCAGTACAATTGAATTGGTTTTTTTTTTAACGTCAAAATTAATTGTATAATTGGAATTAGTTGCGCAAAATGGACGAAAGCTAGATTTTACTAATTTTTATATGTTAAGAACTATAAGTAATACGAGGCTGGCTTGATTTATGAAATAAATATTGGCTTTTAAGCTCTTTGCATCGCGTTAACGAAATCTGTAAATACAAGACTGAAAGCACTTATCATTAGCAAATATTTACTTAAAGGTAAGTTAAATGTTGTTATTTTTTACATTTTCATCTGCTTAAAATGACGCGAATTAGATGAGCTATTTCTCATCCGGCACTGTAACATATTAACTAGAGATCATAAAAGCATTTATTCTGTTAGAGGACTAGTTATTCCTGCAATTGAAAATCGTAAACTATCGTATTATAATTATTGGCGACATGCGCGAGGTTAGATCGATGATTAATTAACTTGAACGACATCAAATGGTTGAATATTTAATAATTATTTCAAGGCTGCGTTGTAACACGCACTTACATAAGATCATCGTTACAAGTCCCGTCCCAACTATTAATTACACGTGCCGATGCGCGCAAATTCAGAAAAACCAAATGCAATTTTGAAATGACCAACACCGCTCAATTCGCGGTGCCTTTCCACCCACTCAATGACAAATCTCGCAAAACTTCATTGCCCAGCCAAACAAATATGATCGAGCAACCTGCGTTATTATGGTCTCCCGGAAGATACTCCTGTCGTAATGGAAATCCGTGCATCCTTCGATGCTACCGCTGGCGACCTTGACGTGGCATCTTCTGAACATCGTCTCGTTGTCGGCGGCGATTGGCGAGAGGCAGGTGAAGTTCACGGGCGGTGCCAGGAAAATAATGGATAGCTGATGCCATGCCACGGGGAATTTGACGAGGGAGAGAGCGACGGCGATGACGATCTGCCAGGGTCCGAGGGTTCCCATGGCATTCTGCACGAGATCCATCGGCCCTTTACCACCTGCCAATTTCATTATCTCGTCACTTTTATAGGCCGTGTGATGCTGAAAGCCCAATGTGAAAGTAACGGCAAGTGGTGACGAGGTCGGTGAAGTGCATTTTTATTCAATGGGAATGTTAATTGACGTGAAACTGAGATGTGGCCGTCACAGTTTGGCGAACATTACATTTGGATTAATAGCTGAAATATTAAATCTTTATAATATTCAAGGATTTCCTACTCCAAGGCAATTCTGTGGAAGATTTTTCATTTAACGCATAGATATCCCGTACCAATTACGCTAAAACGTGCTGCGATTATTAGCAATAAGTGCTTTTTAAATTTGAAGTATCCGCTTTGAATTATATACGATCGGAGCATCTTCGTAACACTTTAAGGTTGTAAAAATTGCTGAGATTATTGTTGCCTCTGCGGTTTCACTCACAATCGTTCAACTGGAGAATGACTAGATCTATTACTTGGATATATTTATAATAATAATGATAATGATAATGACTGAATAAAATAACCGAGTAACCTCAATCAACAGTAATATAATACTTGCATTTTTGTACTTTTTATATAATATAATAAAGATCAAAAGGAGCTTTTGATTATTCAATTCAACAACAACAAAAAAAAGTACTCGATAATGCGACTCAATATGACTCAAATTATATTTCCATGCAAATATAAATAAAAACACATATATTTATGTAACTTTTTTTTTCCAATAGCTTTTGACTTAAAATACTTAATAATTGCCCAGAGACTTTTAAACGACAATTAACTATAATTTTGCTCTCGGATTTTAATATAAACAATTTGCTAATTAATTTTTCATTTTTGAAAGTCATTGAGAGGGCATTTGCAACGCCTCAAGCTCAACTGGCGAATGAACATTTCCTTTAAAATATTCGACATTAGTAATAGAAACTCACAATCGGACTTAATGTCAATTTTTCTTTTATTAATGCACTCACTCACCTGTCGCCTCGATGATTTGTAAATTTTCTTTTAATGGGCTATTAAATAAACATTATAAGTTAATTTGTTAATTATGAATTATTGATTTCGCATAATCGATTACCTTTTAAAGTAAACAGTGTTATTGACTTTAACATTATCCTTAGTAGTACGAAAAAAAAAGCACAATTTCTTTAATTTCTATTTTAGTTTTTAATATGTATTTACAAATGTTTAGCTGAAAAAAAAACTCTACTCGTGCACAGGCAAATTATTTTCGTTTTAAGAATAATAGAAAAAATTTATCTCACGGACTTTTATTTTATTATACTAATTAGAATTTCAAAAATGTAGATAAAACATAGAAACGTCATTAGGCTAAAAATAAGTATGTAAGATAATTATCGAAAACGATTAAAATTGAAAAAATTTACCAAATATCTCTATTATATATTAAGTACATCAAATATCAGAAGTTTTCTCTATAAACTAAGAATAAATAGAAATATGAAATAATCAATAAATAGAATGAGTAGAAAAAATAAATGTATAAATAAATTTAAAAACCTCGACAATATAAGATTCCTTTAGCAATATATATCACTCTTATGCGATAAATTAATATTAGACAATTCTTAAGTAAATACGATTTTAATAAATATTGTAAGTAGTTTTAACAACTATGCTCTAATCATATCTAACAAAACTAAAAATACACGTATGCCAATCTCCAAATATAAATATTTTATAAGTTTGTAGATGTAAAAGGAGTTTGATTTGTTTTAAAATACATGAATTAAAATATAACAAATCCTACCAATAAACACATTAAAAATTAATTATAGAAGAGTTTATTACAACAATTTGTTTTAATATAATTCTTTATATATTGTTTATGTAAACACATTCAATTATAAGGATATAATGACTAATTTTATATCGTGAAAAAAAAACTACACGTATTCTCTCTTAATAAATAAATGTAAGACACATGTTTAGTAAAGAATATACAAAAACATGAAATATCCAACATAAGCGAATCGTAGGTTACACATTATAAAAACATTTTATTAAGAGAGTACACGAAATTAATGTCTTCAAGTAATTTGCATAAAATGAGAAATGTATACATAAAGAAATAAAAGAAAGATATATTCAACAATAGAATATTGTTTGCGTAAATTGAGTTCAATTTTAGATAAAAATTCACACAATGGAAAAGTCAACATAAAAATAAACACGGACATCACTAGTTTAAATATTGATCAAAATTGTATTAATAATTACAAGTTAATAAATAATAAGATTGTTAAAATACTTAAAATAAAAAACCAATTAACAGCTGTATATTAAACAACTTAATTAAATTCATCTGAAATGAAAAGAATGCTATCAAATTTTATTTTATGATATTAGATAATTAAAAAAATGTAAGAGCTATTAGTGCTAAAAGTAATTAATTACACGATAATATGAGGATACAACTGTTTTTGGTTATTGATAATTGTTAATAGTAATATTAATCTAATACACTGGTATGTAAGCAGAAAATAAATTAGATTAATTAAAGATTATAAAGAACTTGAGAAGTAAAATTTCGAAAATTCGATTATATTGAATGTAAATTTTATATTAGAAGAGACAAAATATTTACAAATTTCTTAAGAATCCATATAATCAATAATACAGTAATATAAGTAATTTTAACTTAAAGAAAAAAAACTATAAAAATAATGAATAAATACTCTGCTTAAATAAGCAAATAAAATAAAAAATACAATATGGAAAAGAAAATTTATGCATTGAATTAGTCATTTTAATTTTTAATATTTTTAAATAATTTTTTAATATTTTTAATTAATTTTCTAAATTTTAATATTTCTTTATATACCTATATTCTATAGAAATTTGAGAATATGAAAAACGAATTAATTTATTATAAAATAAGGGCTAAATCCGCTAAAGTGCAAAATTAACTTATAATATATAACTTTTAGCTCTAATATTTACTTCCAGTGAGAATTATTCAAGTTATATAATAATTAATCATATAATTTAAAATAGAAAAATTGTTCAAGTTTTATTTAATACAAAACTTACAATTATAATAAAAGTGTGTATTATTCATTAACAATACTGTACTCTAACTAAATATCGTAATAATTTATTGCAAAAATCTAAATAATGAATCAATAACATTATTGTTTCTTATGTATGCTACGAACAAATACTTCTAAAATTGCGACAATAATTTGTTTATGTTTCTAGAAGAGAGAGAATTTAAATTTTAATCAGTGAGTAAAGAATAAAATTTTGTTTCTAACATGGAAATACACTAAATTTTTGTATAAGTAGTATAGTTTCATACTGCGTGTAAAAATAATTTAAATTAGTTTCCGTAAATTTTTTTGAATTTAATAATCTACACAGTGGAACAGTTCAGAAAATTAATATTATTGATAATTCGTATCCAAAAAAATAGCAGAATTGAAATATTATTAAATATTCATACAATCCAAATCCACTTCAACAGCTTGTGTAATCACAAAATTATAGTCATCACAAAATCACAAAAGTATAATTAATTTGAATAATTATTCGAGAATTCCAGCACTTTAAACGATTATTATGACTAAATTATTAATTTATTGAAATTATTAGGAAAATACTTGGTAGAATTCATTAAAGTATGTTTAATAGTGACATTAGAAATTTTACAGCCAACAGAAAACTTCACTACGTGAGTCAAGACATTTTCATTGGAAACTACTTATTTTGCACTAAATGGGTTTTGGCATTTAAATGTAGCGAATGTATAGTGAGTATTTGATGACACATTGCAGATTTCCATTTGTCTGCATGAGAATAGATAAATTCAATCAAACATTTCTAATTAATAATATATAATGGCAAATCATTTATAATTGCACACTTTTATTCAGTTACGCAAGTGCAACTCAAAATACAAATGTATAAATGACATTTATACATATGCACGAAAATATGCAAAAGCATAAATAATTATGATTAAGTAAAAAAAAAAAAGAAAGAAAAACAAAAATGAAAAATCACACATACAAAGTCTATTAACGTATTTATGTATGTAATTTAGGTATACAATAAATAATCCATACGGAAAAACATCAATTGGCAAATAAATTATAAATTCCAAATAATGTTAATATAATTTTAAATTATTGGAAGTGAGAAACGACACTAAATTTCATTGTCCCCTCATACGTTGCATACATTTTTCTTTTTTTTCTTTCTTTGTCATATAAACTATCCAGCACGAGGGATTAATCGTCGTGCAACAAGGAAGAGCCGTAAAATTAATTTCTTTCATAATTATAATATAACAGTTAAATATTTTTTACGCATACATTTGAATTTCAAGTTATTTTTTATTGTTTATATGAAGCGCAACGTGACTAAATATAACAGCTGTGTTCGATTTTTTTGAAATTCGGTTAAGTCATTCGGTTGCATCCTGCCGCCTTGTACGAGTAAAATTTTTAAGTGTGGAAACCGTTAAATTACTAAGCACTTCCGGTCTGAATAAACGATATATTACTCCCAAGGCATTTACTAATTATAAGCGCGAAATTCTGTCGCGTAGCATGGGCTTTTGCTAAAGTTTAACAAACATTAAGAAGAAGTAATAATGTCAGATTAACAGTCTCGAGGGAATGACTTTGTTTTCTTAATTTTTTTTTATTGCACTTGCACTGTCTCCTGTTGATATCTCGAAAATACGCAAAAGTTTATAAGCACTTTTTAAAGTTGCGGGAGATTTAGCGTATTTGCTTTAATGACTTGAAAATGTCGCAGCGCTCAGTCGCTAATGGATTTTGTCGAAAGCCCTTGCCGCCAAATACAAGCGGAATTGCAATTTTTTCATTGTCACGCGATTAACTCGAAAACTCGACATTAGATTCACAATGTTACGCTCAACGTGTTACGTTCAGGCCAAGCACAGACCTTTCAAAATAAATATTTTATTTCCGTCTTTAGCCTGGAAAAGCCATTAATTCTTCGAGCCGTAATATTAACTTGTTTATGATAATTACGGCAAATTATTGAAAACAATGTTACTTGGTGTAACAGATTCCATTAGGAACGCCGAGTCCCGGCCATTCGCGCTTTTACGCTTCAATTCTTCAAACAACAAGTAATAAACAATAAGCAAATGCACGTGACTCAACACTAACAAATAGACAAATATGCATCACTTTCCAAACGCTTCACATACCATTATTATGAATCTTTCATTTGCTCGTAAAACCTCACAAAGCTCGAATATTTACGCAAACTTACATTGCCAATGCATGTTCATTGCTATCGTTATTATCAAGTCGTTATTTATAAAGTGATGCTGCTTGCGAGTTGAACACTCGTTTTCCCAAACAAGCGCAGCCTCGGCAAACGATACCCACGTGCCTGGCCTTCTTCAATATCCAAGTATAACATTGCCTCGTTACCGATGCCCAACTATCAAATATTATCATACAACCGCTCCCCGCGAACTAACAACCCCCTCCCACCGCCATCCACCACAAACATTGATGAAACCCGGATTCGGCGGCCACTCTCCCCCTGCTTGTCCCCGTGTTGCATTACGCCGCGTTGAACCCCCAAAATAAACAACGATCTTCCAGGCCGAAGCAAATGGCCCGGCACGACGAGCGACATTCCGGAGCGAGTGCGCCTCCTCCTCGCCCATTGCCACGACAATGAGCCACTGGAGCAAGGGCAAGAGAGAGAGAGATGGACAAGCCTAAGGCTCGTCGAGGGTACGAGCGGTGAAAGAGCCTCGTCTACTCTAATAATCCCCAATGAATTCGATCCTCGCGGACGAATGATGCAACGTCGCGAGGCCTGCGGTTCGCGTAAATTTAGATCTCCCCTCGGCCGTCCATCGCCACCTCAAAGGGATCAGCTCCCCTCGCACCTACCTCTGCCCGGCGGCGGCTGCTGCGTCCTCGTCTCCTCGGGCCTCTCCTCCTCCTCCTCCTTGGGCTCCTGCATGGCGAACTGCGGCTCCGAGCGCTGGGTGACGCTGCGCGTGGAAGTTCTCGCGGAAGTCGACTGAGCGCCCGGCCTTCCTTGGCTCGTCTCGCGCCGCGAAACCGGGAAGAGCGGGGTGGGGAGGGCTGGAAAGCCGCAAACACGTGGGTCTACGCGACTCTTTAGCCTCTCGAACCAGTTCTGTCGCGCGTCGTCTTCTCTTTTCGTCGACAGAATAAGAGCGATGGGAACGGAGGCGGCGCGCTCGACCGCAGCTCGACTCCTCGTCGGCTCGCGTGTCTCCAGCCTCCACTCGGCGCCCTCGGCCGCACTCGGGATCGCTGGATGATCTGGACGCTCGTGCGCTTTGCTTAATTTAGCGGCGCCGATTAATCCGGAACTGGCTTCGCCGCGGCATTCTTTGCGCTTCTGGCTTTTACAAACTTGCGCAAAGACCCGAATAATATGAGCGCGGCTGGCTGTTTATGCTTTAGGCTGTCGATTTTGGAACCAAGTGCACAGCAGCTCGCCGCAATATTAAGAATTTGGCCGTTAGGAAGTGATTATTTGGAGCTGGCTTTGGAGATTTTTGGATTTAGAAATTGATGGTGAATTAGCGTGCTTTTGCTATTTATAAGGAGGTGATTGAAGGAGGCGGTGGAGCGGAGCGCCATAGACGGTGTTGATGCGGCGTAGTGCTCACGCGAGTGTTGCAAAAACGATTGCGCCGATGGGGCAATGCTACATCACGAGTAGCATAAGCACACGCGTGGATTCAATTGTTCAAGGTCGATCGTCGCTCTCTGCCGATAATTCGCCTATTAGCTTCGTGTTTCAGTGCTAAAAAGGTGATTTTAAAGCCGCTCTCTGTTGCCCCAATGCCCTCATCCTTTTCCCATTAAATCTTGCTTGCTTCTCCTATCCTTCTCAAATGCTCAGCGAAACACTCTAAAACAAGATTAACATTAGCATTAAACATGTACGAATAACAACCAAAAATGCAATGAAAAAGTCTTCAACAAAAATTGCATTTATACGTACATATTCTCTCTCTCTCTCTCTCGATATCTTAAATATATAATTATGATATAAAATGCATGCAAAAGTTGCATAATTATGGTATTAAGATTTTTGTTACGTAACTCTCGAATTTGTTTAAATTATCGTTTATTATAAATAAGTCTTTAGAGGTTTATTTACATTGTTATTGTGTATGCGATGATGCAATAAGGCAATGTCAGTGCAGACCAAGTAATAGTCAAACACGTATAGATAAAAATCTGGTATAAAAAAAAACGGTATAAGAATAAAAACATAGTAAATTGTGCGTTAATTAGCTATCGCGAGAAAATGCTGCTAATTTACTGGATGTTGAACGCTTGGGCTCGTTATTGTCACTACTATCTTGCTCAACATTTAATTTCCGCTTCTTATTGTTTTCCTCGTCTTCGCTTTTATTTGTTATGTCGTTAATGATCTCTTTGAACCTGGAGAAGGCGCTTTTCATAAGTTGATTAGCATCTATGTCGGTAAATTCTGCTTCTAATTTTTGCTTATTTTTCTGAAACCAACTGACAAACGATTCCTTTTGTGGAGCCTTGGATTTTTTAGACTTGGGCAAAAGGACAGGGGACGGCACCACTGGTTTCGGTTGTTCTTCAACTTTGTCTAATCCGGAAAGACCTAGAAATATTTTTCAAAATAAATAAATACACGTGTGTTTGCGTGTGCGTGTGTGGCGTGTGTAGATTTCAAGTTGCATCGTTCATACGTTCATCTTTTCAAATTAATTTTTCTATTTGCTGAATTATCTCAGAGGTCGTTTTAGAGGTGTTAGAATTCCCACTTTTAATGTATATTTAATAAAAAATATAAAGGAAAAATATTGGAAGTAAGGCATTTCAGATAACCAAACAGGGAAATATTATTTCAACGTAATAGAGCATAACATGCGAGCTAATATAAATCAGAACAAATCTTTATATAATTTGAAATAATTCCTTTACTTTCCTCTTATTTTGCATTTTTGGCATTGCATGCTTATATTTAAAACCAATTATTATTATTATTATTTTTTTTTCTTTTAATCGTTCCAATAGCTGTGTATTGTGGTGTATCAGATATATATATAATAAACTATAATAAACATTGTGATGCAGATGCGATATTATGCTTGGAAAATTTGAATGCCTTACCTTTGGATGTGAGTATATTTCCTTTCTTTAGGAATGGATTACTTCTTCGACCGAATGTCTGACTAGGCGTTAAAGGCTTAATTTCTATATGGGACGTTTGAGACACTGACGTTACAAGAGGATCTTCATCTTCAAGATTTTCAATGCGATCGTTAAATATATCCTCTTGGGTCTCAGTAACTCGGAGAATTTCATCGGGTTCTTCTTTGGTGTCGGCTATAGATTCTAATTTATTAGCTAAAGCAACTCTATTTATACGTCCGGCGTATTTTATTGCTAATTCTATAACCTTTTGGGAAGCAATTTGTTCGCACAGCTCTATCGCACGAAACTCTGCATTGTTGCGGCAAGCGGCCTAAAGATAAAAATAAAAAAAAATAATATTATTATCACAACATGGTGGTAATTAATAAAAATATCACGCCTGTCATATAAATTCATCGTACGTATAATATACTTGGAATTAAATTTTCAATACAATTTATTTATTTTGATGAAATAGGATGGGCAAATTGACGAATCATTAGCCTTTTTTAGCCCCCACAAGCAAATGTTTTGCGAGCAAATTTAAAATACACGCTCTTATAAAATGCATTTTCAACTCACGGCTATAAGTGCCAGTACAGCTTCCTTTTCGTCAACTGGATTACTTCCAAACTGCCAAATTTTGGCTTCTTTTTCCGATTTCTCACTATCGGGATCGCATAATGGTATAGTTAATGGTATTTCCGCGACAATTGGACGTGGAGTCGTTAGAGGATAATGGCTTCCTTTACACAATATGCAGCGGACATTTCTGTTCGACTCGCTTATTCCGACGATGAAATACTTATCAAATTTGCTTTTGGGCTGTGAAGTAATTGCTAATCAGTTATAATTGAGGCGATAAATTGGAGAATTTAATAATCGATTAAGAACGATTTGAAATGGTTTTAAGCATTGCTTTATCATATTTGACAAATTTTAAAACGTTTATTTATTTACCTCATATTTTTTTTATGCAGATTTAACAAACTAACGATGGATCATTAGATTTATTAATAATATCACTAGCATACACTGTCGATTGTTTTAATGTAATAAAAAAAATCGGAATTATCGGAACAAAAATTTCCAAAATAATTAAATTCATGGAGATAATTTCGAAAGTATTCATAGAAATTCAGCTAAACAATTGTACATAGGAGATGTAAAATGTAAAATAAAATTGAGCACAACCATACTATGGATCAAACAGCATAATAAATGTACAATGTAAGAAATTGTATTTAAAGTATTGAATTTTAACTACTCGGAACTAAATATAATTTACCTGTCTATTTGTATTGCAACCAACTCTCCATAATGACGCTTTTTTGTCAAATATGTTAATTATTCCTTCTGCATCCATCACTACTGGAGAGGCAAGATCGGAAAATCCTAACCACATTAGATTTGATGCTGGTGAAAGTGGGATTTGTAGAGTATTGCTTTTTAAATTTGGACCACATAAGCGAATCCAAAGAAGACTTAAATTTTGATCACCGAAAGCCCCTACAATATATTTCCAATATTCATCAATGATTTTATTGCGTGCAAATTATTTAATAACATTAAATAACAATTACATAAATTATCTTTCTTATTTCAGCACTATGTGATACAGTATGTACAAAATATATATAAATATACAGTATGTGACAAAATTTTAGCTCCTACGATTCTTCACTTAATAATAATTTTTTATCAATGATTTTTAATCAAAGATACTAAAATACAGTAATTAACCGAGTTTTACGAAAAATATTTTTCAACTTATCCATAATATAACGTCAATATTAAATAGAATTAATAAATTCACCTATACTAGAATGATATGCGACAGCAAGATTATTTCCATAGCAATTCATGGCTACTACTGGTCCAGGCAAAGCTATAACTTCTCTTTGAGTTCCACCAACCATAAATATTCTTAAATTTCTTGCACTTGTCGCTACTGCAACACAATTATTTCCAGCTGCAACTGCTTGCGCTTCTTCTCCATCAGGAAGATCCACAGTCCATTCTTTGTTCCCAGAGCCCCAACCTAAGTGACAAAGAGAACGTTATAATATAATTATAGATGTACAATTTTCAAAATATCTTGCTAGACATTTAAAATATTTGACTTTTAATTCATTTTATGTGCAAAAAATTTGCACATTTAAAGACGTACATTTGATTATTACAATATACAATGGCGTTTAAATGACTTTATAATTATTTTTAACATGTTCAATTATCAAAAGCATATTAAAAAACTGGAGATATTCTACTGTATTAGTTTTTTTTAATTTAAAAGGCTTTTGGAAAACAATTTTTTCAAATACTTACAAAATTTTTTTATAAGTAAAAAGTAATAACGTACAAGAACATAAATTTTGTTTTCATCAAAGTAATACAAAGTATTATAAAATATTATTTTTGGCTAAAGTATTAAGAATTTTTCTAGTCTTTTTAAAAACAAAATATCCTTCATTGGAAACTAAAACTAATTGATTTTAATAATTTTTCTATTGCACCTTGAAGTACTATTACAACCACCTTGCTTGGATCGCTCTCATACATTGGTGTTGCAAGTATTAAAGCTTCTGTAGACAATGCTGCCATTGTATGGTGCAAATAGTTGTTAATGTGCATTGAGTGATGTACCATAACATCATGAAAATTAACTTCAATATTACTGTCGCAACCATCTTCTGAATTAAAACACATGACTATGCCTACATCGTTCCACACCTGTGTTGTAAAAATTTTTTAAATAGTCTATTACTCAATAAAGTGACAATTACAATTTATAAATTTGCATACTTTACCATATAGCGAGATATTAGATGAGTTGGAGATGATCCAGGTTGAAATGCTTCTTGTAAATTTATTTTAGGCAAAAACTGCTTTTCTTCGTATGTTTTCTCTGATAAATCAGATATACTTTTTTCATCATCTTTCAGAACAGACGCTTTAATTTTGTTTAACGATATGCTATTGTCATCGTCGCTATCATTATCGTTATTGAATATAAGATTGTTATCAAGTTCAACTTTATCTGTAACAGGCTCTGCTAACATATCATCAAGGGATTTATCCTTTGGTATATGCTGACAAATATATTATTTCATGTCTTAAATATAATATTTACAACTTAAAATGTTCATGCAATAGATATATTAATACATACAACTTCAATGCAACTTAATTGACCAAGAGCATCGCAATAGGCTATTTCATTGGATTCATTTGGATTCCAAACAAGAGATGTTATTTTAGCATTTTCTTGATGCTCAATATAACCAATTAATATTTTACTTTCAACCTCCCACACTGCTATTTCTCCATATACGGAACTTGCAGCTATTAAATTGCCACATTCTGAAAACTTACAAATGCTCAGATCCTAAAACACAGGTGAAATTGAATAATGAACGTTTTGAAATAAATTGTTTAGTAGTAAGCATACACATGCCTGCGCACATACATGATTTTACAATTATTTAAGAATAAAGTTTCATCATTTTGATTAGAATATAAGTAGCATTACAAATAAGTATTCTAAGTATTTGTGTCTAAATAGTTAAATGCTATTTTAAATTGATTAAGAATTAAATTTTCTTTAACTATGAAGAATACAATTTATAAAATATGTGCATGAAATAGGTATTGTAAATATTTTATACATTTTTTATTTCACTGGTCTTTAGTTTGAATGCCTCCTTCCACGCCAATCTTTCTACAATTACTATTTCTTTGCCATGTGGGTATGCAAGATACTCTCCAGTTTTACTATGAAAGGATGGTGTGGCATAGACTTTGGCTGTAAAGAAGGAGTTCGATTTTGGAACAACACCGTTCAAAGTATGAACCAGTTTCTTATCTTTAATACTCCATATTTTAATGGTACTATCGCCACTTGATGATGCCTAAAAAGCAGTGAAAATTTTATAATAATTGAAATGAAAATTCAAATTTAATAATTCACGTAAATTCATACGACAAATTCTTCTTTTGGATCAAGCGATAAGCCTAATATTGGAGCTTCGTGACCACTCAATTCAAAACTATCCGAGGTATTAATGTTAGTAACGTGAATTCGCATATCACTAAAAATATGTTATAAAGCAACTATTAAACAATAGCTTCGTTTATTATAAAATTTACTTTGACAAATCTTACCAGGCACCGGAAACTATTAATTTACTATTCTTAGTAGTCGCTAATGCAGATACAGTAGCTGCAAATCTAGTGACAATTCCTGCCTTTTCTAGATCTGGATGACTAAGTATTTGCACCGTATTATTATCGTTTCCAACATACAATTTGTTGTTCTGGCAGAAAAAAAAAAGTTACACTCAGTAATTATAAAAGCATTGATAATAAAATAAAAAGTAAAACAAATACTTTTGAAATCACAACTGTAGCCTGCTCAGAAATACAACTGGCCGCTGGATCATCATCCATTAAATTAATCCAAGTTCGAACATCTCCATCAATGCCGCAAGTAACAAGTCCACCTCTGCAAGGAATTTACAATATTGCAGAAGTTTATTGGAACAGTATTTCTTAAAAGGTGCCTTCTTAGATAAATAAAACAAGTAAATAAGTTTAAATATTAATTAAAGATACGTACTTATCACCAGTAAAATAACAAACATCAGTGTGACCTTCTGGATGGGCATAGCGCATTGGCTTTTTAACAAGAGGCATTTTAACGATATTTTGTAAAATATTATAAAATTAAATTACATAAACTAATAAATTTTCAGTCCTGATTTAACGTATTTGCAACAATAAAAAGCGCACTTTTGGCGCGAGCATTCACGTTACGCCAGCATACATAACCAACATCAAGTTGTACAAAATAACTAATAAGCGATAAACATTTTCACACAATTTGTCTGGATTATCAACTAAACCACCAACTCAAACAATTGTAATTTAAAAGTGTCAACATTTCGTAAAATTATTTCAATTGAAATAAGAAAGTATGTCCATAATACCTGTTAAAAAATTTTTCCCGCGACTTTCTGCGAATTAACGCGCATGTGCAAAGATCAATCGTATTTCTATCCTAAAGATTAATTATCTATTATCTTATTTGTTTATCTAGTGATTTTTTCGATTTAATAAAGCAATGCTTAAAACAATAATATAAAGAGCTTCGTAATTGTGTACGATTGTTGTACAACGTTATTTTGGTAAAAAGTCTACATCAAAGCATTTGTAATTGCATTATTTACGACTAAATTTTGTCTTACTTACTTTGTCTCTTGTACATAAATGAAAAATATATTATAGAATAAACATAATATTATTGTAACAAAAATAATCTTATAAGCATTATATAATTAAGAAAAATAGCAGAAACAAGAATGTACAACATTAGATTGTACATGAAAAAGATGAGCATAAATTTCTTAGAAATATTAAATTTTATAATTATGATATAAAAAAGAAAAAAATAAAAGTATAAAAGTCATATGGAATTAAAAATTTGAAAAACTTTTAAGTAGAATTGCAAATGTTAATTAATAATGTATTGGTAAGTAGAGTATAATATATTATTAAATTAAAACAATTTCAAGTACTCATTGTATTATGAAATTATATATATATTTTTTAAATAATTGTAGGCTATTATTGGAAATGTAATTGTAAATCAAATTTTCAAATTTGATTGGATGCTCTAGTTAATTGTATTTTTAAATTATAAATTTTGGTAGTTTTAAAGCATTTGATATTTTATTGGCATTGCAATTATTAAATATTTTATACATTAAATAAATATATTCTAGATGGATTAATAGAACAATATGATTAAAAAAAAAAATAAAAATACTAAATACGTTAGGCTTGATTGAATTTCTTTAACAAACACAATAAACACAATTTTTTATTTTTTTTTTTAATTTTCATTCATAAATTTCAAAATTTTCATTTCAAAATATTTCAGTGTCGCTAAATGCGAGGAGGGATTTTTCAAATAATGCCTATTTAATTAAAAAATCAATTATTCTTCTAATTGCTTTCAATAGAATTAAAAAATCTTAGTCATTATAATATTGATAAAATATAAATTTCTCGCACAAAAAACTCGAATTTCAAAGTATAATAAAGCAAAAATTTGCGTGCAAAATAATTAAATTCCATTTCCGTTTATATTAATGTACAGTTGAAAATGCATTTTTCTTTTTTTTCTTTAGTTTCTATAGGCACACAAATCAACCGGTCATTTTTGTTTTTGGTCCCATTGCGTCATGAGTTTAATTTGAAAATTTTTAGTTCCTTCTAATACTTCTTATTTCGGTACCGCTTTTTTAAATTTTTGTGAAAACTCGATTTTTTTTAAAATTTCCCAGTTATAATTACAGCCACAAATTAAAAACAAATAAAAATGGTGAATGAATTAAAGTGCATACATTAATGATAATTATTCTCGAGTAAATTTTTTACATTTTTTTGACGCACAAATATAGCGTGAATGCTTATCAATACACATTGGCCAAGCTGGAGTGCAAATCGGCAACAGTTGCTGGGAACTTTATTGCCTCGAGCATGACATACAACCCGACGGTACACCCAATAGCTCAACCAACATCAACGAATGTTTCGATACCTTCTTCATCGACACGAGCACCGGGAAAAAGAGACCAAGAGCCGTAATAGTCGACCTCGAACCCACTGTAATCGGTCAGTAGATGTTATAATAAATCGCTATTTTCGATCGATCATAATACTTTAGAGAGCCTGTAATACATATTCGCAGCACAATTCGATCTCAAGCGATTGTACATACGCACGCGCATAAATCATTGTTTAAATTAATAATATTAAGAAGCCAGCTAGTTATGGCGAGGTAAGGGTTGCTCAGATAAGTAATGTCGAATCACTATTGAACTCATTGGTTCGTGAAATATTATTACTGCAAGTATCACGCAATGAATTCAATATTGTCATTAAAGATTCAAAAACGCCAACAACAACCGTGACAATGATTATTATTATTATTATTATTATTGCCATTGCCATTGCCATTGCATTCAATACAATGAATTCAGCGTTGTAATTACAGATGAGATCAGAACTGGCAAGTATCGCCAACTTTATCATCCAGAGCAACTAATAAATGGTAAAGAAGATGCAGCAAATAATTATTCTCGCGGTTACTACTCAGTGGGGCAAGAGCTCATCGACGTAGTCACCGAGCGTATTCGATTCTTCTCCGAGCAATGTCAGAGTTTGCAAGGCTTTTTTCTTTTTCATTCGTTCGGAGGTGGCACCGGCTCCGGTTTCACGTCGTTGCTCATGAAAAAGCTTGACAATGATTACGGCAAGAAGAGCAAGCTCGAATTCACCATTTACCCAGCTCCTCAAGTGATTATTATTATTACAAAGATAAATATTTAAGATAGGATTTTAATTTAGAACACTCGTAGTCTCAATTAATCGACATCTATTTCTAATGTCACTCGTCACCCCACGTCATTTCAGTACAAATCATCGTCCGATCAATAATCTTTTGCTTCCCTTATACCCTTACTACCAAGTGTGCTTTCAGTCGAGAGCAAACTTGTACACATAACACACTGTGCTTTCCATGACATGACAGCTTGTATTTGACAAAATTCCTTTGCAAAACATTAATTGATTTATAATTATTCTAAAAATGCATTGTGCCTGCAGAATTTTAGAAAATCTCAACTCGACTGCCACAATTATATACCTGCTATAATAATTTCGCATTGCCTTGATCACGCAAATGAGTAAAATACTTAAATAATTAATGATCTTGTCTCTTTCGTGAAAACCGAAGCGTAAGACTCGTGGCAAACGAAAAAATCGAGGCAACACAAATCAATAGCGACAATCAAATTAATCATTACACCCGGGAGTCGCAAACAAATAATCAAAACAACACGACGATAAAGGAACGAGAAAAGCCATTAGACGACGATTATGGCTATAAACTATGCGATGCTAGAGTGGTACGCTCGTTAGGAATAGCGAATAAATATGAAAATTTGTAGGTATCGACAGCCGTGGTGGAGCCATACAATACCATCCTGATGACCCACTCGACAATTGGCCTTTCCGACTGTACATTCATGGTGGACAATGAGGCAATTTACGACATTTGTTATCGAAAGCTCGACATCGGCCGACCCACTTACATTAATCTGAATCGGCTTATTAGCCAGGTGGTGTCTTCCATAACAGCCTCATTACGCTTTGACGGAGCTCTGAACGTCGACCTCGCCGAGTTTCAAACGAACCTCGTGCCTTATCCCAGGATACATTTTCCTTTAGCCTCGTACGCGCCGGTCATTTCGGCCGATAAGTCCAGCCACGAGAACCAAACGGTGGCGCAGATCACTTCCTCGTGCTTCGAAGCTGGCAATCAAATGGTCAAGTGCGACCCTCAAGATGGCAAGTACATGGCCTGCTGTCTTCTTTACCGAGGCGACGTCGTGCCCAAAGACATTAACTCGGCCATCAGTGCAATAAAAACCAAGAGGAACATACGTTTCGTCGATTGGTGCCCAACTGGCTTCAAAGTCGGAATTAATTATCAGTGTCCAACTGTCGTGCCTGGCGGAGATCTAGGAAAAGTACGATTTAACATTTCAATACGTACCTCTACCAAGCAAATAATAAACTCCTCCCCCTCCCACCCGTCAATTAATCCCCACCGGCAATGTATCTTTTTGCGAGCCTACTTTCTAAATCTACACCGATAAAATGAAAAATGAACAAACAAACAAACAAACAAACAGATAGAGCGAAACAAAATTACAAACTAATCGAAGCCACTAACTGATATTTGCTTAACAATATTCTTTTAAATTGTCCGTGTAGGTGCAGCGGGCAGTTTCGATGCTATGCAACACCACTGCCATAAACGAGGCTTGGGCGAAGCTTAATCACAAATTTGATCTAATGTTTAATAAACGAGCTTTCGTTCATTGGTACATTAGCGAGGGAATGGAAGAGAGCGAATTCGTGGAGGCGCGCGAAGATCTTGCGGCCCTTGAGCGTGATTACAAAGAAATTGGGACTGATTGGATATCGAACGATTATAATGATTATTAAATATTGTGATGCCCACGCCTTAGTTCCCCGTATAATGTACGTCCATATTATATACGCACATCCCCACCCCCCCCCCACCCCTCTCTCTCTCTCTCTCTCTTTTAATCGCATTATTTCGTAATATCTTGTAATATTGTGCACCAACTTGAAAAAACCTAAAATGTTTGTAAAATGTACAACTTTTGCTAGCGTATTTAAATTTTAGTGGTATATTTATTGAAAAATAATGAATGTAAAGTATACAATTTTTGATAAATATTTGCAAAACTTTACAATGTGCATTTCTTATTGTTCGCATCCACTATATTGCAAATAATAATTTATTCCACCAAGAGGTCATTTTGTTACACAGCTTATTTTATTTTACGGCGTTGGTGAATTTGCTTTAACGAATAGCTTGATAATAGCTATTTTAATGGCAAACTTGTGCTGAAAGCCGGTAATTAAATGAGGCCGATTGGCATTACATTATATTACTAGATATTCAACTTAAAAGTGTGTCAGAAACATTGCTTTCCAAAGATGTACAGGTAAAATTTATTTTAACATTTTTTTCTTGGTTTTTTTTTTTTGTTGTACTTTTTAAATGCCAAATTGAAAATAATAAAAAGAAACACGTATTCCATAAATCTATTGCTTTAATTATTATGTGGTTGAAAATATGTCCAAAAGATGAAATTTATACATAAACGTGAGTGTATGATATATTTTGTACAACATGCAACGACAGCTATTTTTAATTTTGCTTCAATTGCGTATGTATTTGTGTGATGGTTTATGGATTTGAATCGCCCGGAAGTTGCCTCTTTCATTGAATTCCCAATAAAAGCTCGCGAATAAACGAAAGCGAGAATCAGTTCTTATCGAATAAAAAAGCTAAGCGCTAAATTGCATTCGATGATTTTCCCTAATTTCCATCCTAACGATAAAGGCAAGAATGGAAGCATAAATTATAATAGTTAAGAATAGTTAGTCAAGACTTAATCAGGCATAAGTGGGCGTAAATGATAATAATTTATCCGCGTAATCCACGTAATTTTGTAACATAAGTAACATAAGCTTCGGCCTAACAGTACTCAAGGCCTTTATACATTGTCTAATGTATAACGTAATAAGGTGCACGAAGAGCTTACTCGTTGCGCTTGAAAATCGTGCCGTTCGGTTAGTTACCCTAGACTTGCACTTACTACACAAGCTCATGAAACATTAATCACACTCATGCGACACAATCTCATAACTATACATCCTTGATTAATATAGTGTTTGCGTAATTAATAAATGTTCGGATGTTAAAAGACTTGCTCTCCTCGCACTACTGTCGCCAGGATTTTGCCGACATCTTGGCCACAGCCCCCACAGCCACGCATTTATATCGCGCGCCTATTTGAAAATCAATGGCCTCGACCTTCGCTATATGCGCCACGCACACCCATATATATGTGCATATGCATGTGCATGTGCATGCGTATATGCAAGTTATAGGCTCGCAATAACTATATAGTTATGTTGCATTTTTGGTGGCAGTGGCGGCGGCGATGGCATGGTAGTAACGCCGGTAGCGTAGCGGTGTTTGGCGGCGGAATAGTCTGTCTGTCGGGGGTGGGGGAAGAGCGGGAGGTTGTTAGGTAGATAGGAGTAGTTAGGATTAAAGCAGGTCAGTCTTAAGTCAGGGTTGGGTAGAGCGTGCCGCTTTTTATCGAAGGAGCTTATAGGTTAGGGTATCGCCGACTCGTTGTTTATAACAACGATAGGGATAATGTATTCGATTTGTAAAACGACTCATCCGGCAACGGGAGTGGAGCACGCGATAACTTGTAATTTTTTTAATCGGGCTGAGAAATGCCTCGTTGTCGCGGGTACAAATATCATTCGGGTTTTCCGGTTGATCCCCGACATAGATCCGACCAAAAAAGAAAAGTTCACAGGTATTTACATAATTTGTAATTTTTGTTTGCTTATGGTCTATTTTATGATATTACAAGTTTGCTAAATGTTTTGTCGTTTATGATTGTGTACTTAATAGAATTACGCCCTCCAAAAATGAGACTGGAATGTCTTGCGCAATATACTTTGCATGGAAATATTATGTCAATGCAAGCTGTACAACTAATTGGTTCACCTAGAGATTCTCTTCTTCTAAGCTTTAGAGAAGCTAAATTGTCCGTTGTAGAATATGATCCAGAAATTCATAATCTTAGGACAGTATCGTTGCATTATTTTGAAGAGGAAGAAATCAAAGTATATATAATCATATTTGCACATTGTTGAATTACGTAAAAGAAAATTTCATTATATTTACATTCAAGTTTTATAATAATTCTTATATCAATATAACTCTTATATTTTCTACTATTTTTATCTAATATATTTTATATACGGGTGCGTGCGTGCGAGCAGTACGCAAGAGTATTTGGGTAGTGCATAAATAAGTATGTGAAATATAATGGAAGGTAATAGTATTTAGAATGCTTAAAGTAAAGTGAATTTTGGAAACGTTTAACAGGAAAATTAAAATAAATTGAAAATCTGCAAACTGTTCTTTTACTTAAATGTATAACTAATATAGCTTCAAATAATTTTTGATAACAACTTTTACCCCATTATTATGCGTCGTGTCCGATTAATCGCTAATTGGAGTGAAATATTATGTTAAATATCTTTTGTTTCAAATAATTACCAATTCTGTTGATTTATGTGTGCTGCCATTTAATAATTCATGCTCATACAATATATATATAATTTTAAATAGGATGGCTGGACCAATCATCATCATGTGCCTATAGTTAGAGTAGATCCTGAAGGAAGATGTGCAGTCATGTTAATTTATGGTAGAAAATTAGTAGTATTACCCTTTCGTAAGGATCCAATTTTAGACGAAGGTGATTTAATAGAAAATTCAAAATCTTCGTCTAGCAAAACACCAATATTATCATCGTATATGATTGTATTGAAAACTTTAGAGGAAAAAATGGATAATATAATTGACTTGCAATTTTTGCATGGTTACTATGAACCAACTCTATTAATTCTCTATGAACCAGTAAGAACATTTGCAGGGTAATTATATTCTAAAATTATATTCCAAAATCTAATTTAAGTCCAATGACAAATCGCTATTTAATTCCTATTCTTATTTAATGATAATTTAGTCGAATAGCCGTACGGCAGGATACTTGCGCAATGGTTGCAATATCCTTAAATATTCAGCAGAAAGTTCATCCAATCATTTGGTCTGTATCCAATTTGCCATTCGATTGTTATCAGGCTGTATCGGTGAAAAAGCCTCTCGGAGGAACATTAATAATGGCTATAAATTCCCTAATTTATTTAAATCAGAGTATCCCACCTTATGGAGTATCGTTGAATAGCCTATCGGACACATGTACAAATTTCCCTCTGAGTATGCAGTCAAATTTTTAATAAATTTATTTAACGCTTGCCATTTGATACGAATACAAAGCTGATGTAATTGTTTTAATTGCAGAATCGCAGGAAGGTGTTAAGATAAGCTTGGAAAGTTCTCAAGTAGCATTTATCTCATCCGATCGTCTCGTAATATCTCTAAAAACTGGAGAACTTTATGTGTTATCTCTTTTTGCGGATAGTATGCGATCGGTTCGAGGTTTTCATTTCGATAAGGCGGCTGCCAGTGTATTAACTTCTTGTGTACGTAGAATCAATTGTTGCTAATGCAATGCATGAAAAATTTTAAGAAAGCTTTACTATTACTTAATTCCAAAATGTGCATATTAATTTAAATTTTAAAGCGTATCGAGAGTTTTTAATTTTATAAAAACGAGATGGAGACAGATTTAACTAATAATTGAAAAATTTTTTAAGCGCAAACTGATATAAAAGTGAGGTGATAAGTAAATTATTGTTCCAAACTGAAACTTAAAAGAACCGAAGTTGTACAAAGTTCTTCGTCTCATCGCTTCACAATTCAATAAGTGGCTTTCTTAAAATTTTTAAATTAAAATAAAATATTGATATGCGACGCTAGATCTTTAATGCAAGAATAGACAAATGGCGAAGCACTATATTTTATGCAATTAATACAACCACACGTACGATATATTTGAGCAATTAATTTATTTAAAAATCTATCTTAGGTTTGTATGTGTGAGGATAATTATTTATTTCTTGGATCTCGTCTTGGTAATTCATTGTTATTGAGATTTACTGAAAAAGAATCGGAAAAAATCAACGACGTTTCTGTGCTAGAAATGACTATGAATAATAATAGCGAAGAACCACCAGCTAAAAAAGTAAAACAAGACTATTTGGAAGATTGGATGGCCTCGGATGTATTGGACATTAAGGATCCTGAGGAATTGGAAGTTTATGGGAGTGAAACGCAAACTTCTATTCAAATTACATCTTACATTTTTGAAGTATTAACGGAAAAACCGAGTTTCATTTTTCATTTCAATTGCTCATAAGCGCATTACAATTCTCATATTTCCAATTAGGTTTGCGATAGCTTATTAAATATCGGACCATGCGGTAATATATCGATGGGTGAGCCTGCCTTTTTGTCAGAAGAATTTCTACATAGTTCAGATCCAGATGTGGAATTGGTTACAACTTCAGGTTACGGTAAAAATGGAGCTCTTTGTGTTCTTCAGCGATCCATCAGACCTCAGGTTTCAATAAACTTTTTGCTCCTGTATCTGTGTCCTTGAATACTTAATGCCTGCAAATGCTTATCCAATTACTCGCGCAATTTTCAGGTAATAACAACATTTGATCTACCAGGATACGAAAATATTTGGACCGTTATAGATTCAACGATTAGCGATAATCGAGGAAAAACGGAAACCGAAGGAGCACATGGATTTTTAATTTTAACACAAGACGATTCCACAATGGTAGATAACACTTAATTAATTAAAACATCACTCAAAGCTTCGCAAGTCTAAAATAAATCCGATTTAGCTTAATTTATTATTGACACGCGCCTATCAATAGCTTAATGCGGCGATAATTGCACGATTATTTTCATTAATAGATACTTCAGACTGGACAAGAAATTAACGAAGTTGTCGATCAAAGTGGTTTTAGCACTCAGGGTACAACGATATTTGCTGGAAATCTTGGCTCAAATCGTTACATTATTCAAGTTACACAAATGGGAGTAAGGCTGTTACAAGGCTTGGAACAAGTACATATAAATCTACATAAGCAAACCTATTTACATTTTTTTTGTAACTCATATTTTTAAAAGGGGAAAAATTAGATTTTACAAATTCACTTGCCGTTAATATTCCAGATTCAACATATGCCGATGGATTTGGGATGTCCCATTGTACATGCCAGCTGCGCAGATCCATACGTCACTTTACTCTCGGAAGATGGACAGGTCATACTTTTAACATTAAGAGAAGGAAGAGGAATGGCACGATTGCACGCGCAAGCTGTAAATTTATTATTTGTAAGTTTTTATAAATCTTCGCAACAATGGAATGTTTTAATGTTTTAATGGTTCGATGGAAAAGTTCTTCAACGATAAGGCTATTATAATCAGTTGCCAATTGAATTTTTTTACATTTTAGATCAAATTCTTAGTAAGATTCTTTATAATATATATATATATATATGATAACTTGGATTAAATTGTTGATACGCGTTTAAATAATACTTTTTTTTTTACCTTTTTCTTGTTTTTTGTTTACATTGCTACGGTTTGTTATTTTTGTTTTTCCGTCTTCATCTTTTAGCGTCCCCAAATAGAAGCTGTATGCACTTATAGGGACGTTAGCGGCTTATTCACAACAGTGTTACCCGAGGACGTTGATGATGAAATATATGATAATGAGAATGCAGATGAACCGCAAGTAATAGAGAGTCTTGATAACGAGGACGATTTGCTGTACGGTGATGCACCAACATTTCAAATGCCAGCTCCTCCTATAATAAAACCCCAAGAAAGTTCAACAAAGAAACCGCCATGGTAAATTTGAATACAAGCTTAAATTGATTATGCAATATCGAAAGCGAGTAAAAAAAAACTTTCCTTACCACAGGTGGCAACAGTATTTACAAGAAATAAAGCCATCGTATTGGCTATTTGTTTATAGAGATAGTGGAACTTTAGAAGTATATTCATTGCCAGAATTACGTTTGTCTTACTTAATAAGAAACTTCGGCTTTGGGCAAAATATATTGCATGACAGTATGGAATTTACAACTGTGCAGGGCTCACAATCAAACGAATTGGTCAATCCTGAAGTGCAGGTGAATTTGTCGTCACGAGTACTGGCAATCAATAAAATGTCACATTCTCATAAAATTAATTATCCTCCAGGTACGCGAAATTGCTGTAGTTGCTTTGGGACATCACGGGAACAGGCCGATGCTGCTAGTGCGATTAGATAGTGAATTACAAATTTATCAAGTATATAGATATCCAAAGGGTTATTTGAAGCTGCGTTTCAAAAAAATAGATCATAATTTTATCGTTGGATTCGCAAGGTAACAATAAACACAGTATAACTGAGCATAAATGAAGTAAATATAATTTCACTTAGCATTATCTATAATATCCGTACGATTTCAATTAGAATTGGGCCTAAGGAGGAAGATTTACCCATGATGAACGATACACGCTTATGTATGATTCGATATTTTAGTAATATTGCCGGTTACAATGGAGTATTTATTGGCGGTGATTATCCTCACTGGCTATTTTTAACCGGTAGAGGCGAATTGCGAGCCCATCCAATGAACATCGATGGGCCTGTAAAATCATTCGCACCATTTAATAATGTTAACTGTCCGCAAGGTTTCTTATATTTTAATCGAAAGGTATGGCATTAATCATTTGTGTATTCTCACCACGACATTTTTCTAACTCTCCCAGCATCATTTTTCCATTAGGATGAATTGCGGATTTGTGTCTTGCCTACTCATCTCTCTTACGATGCTCCATGGCCGGTTAGGAAAGTACCTTTACGCTGTACACCACATTTTGTAACATATCATCTTGAAAGTAAAACTTATTGCGTGGTAACAAGTATATCTGAAACGCTCAAGAGTTATTATAGGTTTAACGGGGAGGACAAGGTAAATCTACCCTCGTTTCTCATCCATTTCCTTCTGTTTGTTCTCCTTTCTCATTGACCAACCGTAATTTGCAGGAATTTACCGAAGAGGAAAGGAACGAACGATTTTTATATCCAAGTCAAGAGCAGTTTAGCATAGTATTATTTTCTCCAGTTTCTTGGGATACCATTCCAAATACGAAAATTGACTTGGATCAGTGGGAGCACGTGACGTGCTTGAAAAACGTTTCTTTGGCATACGAAGGGACGAGATCGGGTCTGAAAGGGTACATCGTTATTGGGACGAATTATAATTATGGAGAAGACATAACGAGCAGAGGCAGAGTGAGTAAATTCATTAGCTTTATTTGTAGTCTTTACATTATTATAATTATAATGCTTAACTGTGCCAATTTTGTCTAGATATTTATATTTGACATCATTGAGGTTGTGCCCGAACCTGGCCAACCGTTAACCAAAAATAGATTCAAACAAATTTATGCGAAAGAGCAGAAGGGACCTGTAACCGCTATAACTCAAGTTTCCGGTTTTTTAGTCTCGGCTATCGGTCAAAAGGTTCTTAGCTCATCGTCGTTTTTTATAATCAATAATCACTTATTATTAATTGCAAAAGAATTAATGAAACGATTGTGCATTACAGATTTATATTTGGCAATTAAAAGATAATGATTTGGTGGGGGTAGCATTTATAGATACGCAAATTTATGTCTGTCAGATGCTCAGTATTAAAAGTTTGATTCTTGTTGCTGATGTTTATAAGTCCGTAAGCTTGCTGAGATTTCAACAAGAGTACAAAACTCTCTCTCTTGTTAGTCGGGTACGGTCAATTTATATATATGCTACAATTATGTGGATAAGACAAATGTAATAAAAAATTTTAAACGCATGATATTTCAGGATTTCAGAACTACAGAGATTTATGCAATCGAATATTTTATTCAAAATAATGAATTGGGATTCATCGTAGCTGATGGTGAGAGTAACATTGGAATATTTTCATATCAACCCGAATCTTCGCAAAGTCTCGGTGGACAAAAGTTAATTAGAAAATCCGATATACACTTGGGGCAAAAATTAAACACATTTTTTAGAATAAAGTGCAAAACAACTGATTCAGCCAATTCAGGTAAACAGTTTTCTGGCGCTGAGAAAAGACACGTAACAATGTATGGTAAGTAAATTAGACTTAAATTGATATTCTGATTTCTCTTCTTCTTACGATGAGCACAAGCAACCTTAATATGACGAAAATTAAATATTACAGCAACATTAGATGGTAGTCTTGGTTATATTCTTCCAGTACCTGAAAAGACATACCGACGATTACTTATGTTACAAAATGTGCTAGTTAGTCATATTTATCATATAGCAGGCTTAAATCCTAAAGCTTTCAGGTAATACTTTTTAAGCTCCCCGTCTTGTTACAATTATAATATTATCTTGCTTCGCATATAAACAATAAATTAAACTTCATTAATGTTTATTTGAAAGAACGTACAAGAGTTCTATTAGGATGCAGGGTAATCCAGCAAGAGGAATAATTGATGGGGATTTAGTACGAAAGTATCTTGATTTACCTGTAAATGAAAAAGTTGAGATTGCCAAAAAAATCGGAACAGGATCGCAAGAAATCATCGATGACATGCATGAGATTTATAAGCAAACGTCGCATTTTTAAGGAAATTTAGATACAACGACGTTTTATTTTGTATATAGTTATGAATGTACATTTTACAAATAATTTTAAGTAAATATGCGATTTTTAAACAAAACTCGTCGTCTTCTTCATTTTTTCCTTCCTGTGCGTATCTTTCCTTGTCACTATTATAAAATTCACGCTTATACTTAAAAAGAAAATGAGCATTAAATAACATTAAACGATAAACGTTAACATAATTGACATTGAATGACATTGAATAGCTTCGCCGCAGGATTTCATTTAATTATTCTTCTATATTTTGATAATAAATCAATTGTCATTTGTTGAAATTATTTTATAACAAACACATAGAGTGTACAAGGACATACAAAATAAAATTGTCATAGTGATATTGATCAAGCATTTTTAGAATACTAATTATGTGACTATATTTAAGTACACCTATTTTACATAAAAATAATATGCACATATTATTAATTTATTTATTTATGTAGAACAATAATTTATAGTCAATAAAATGGAACTCTTACAGATAGAAAAAAGGCTTATCGAGGCATTCGAGGTATTTGATAATGCAAAAATCCATCAAGTAGACGTCAGAGAATTGGGAACAATTATTAGATCTCTTGGTAAATGTTATGTTCTGCAGCAATTTATAAATATTTTTTAATAACTATTTCGCTTAGGTTGTGTCATTACTGAAGCAGAATTGCAAGAAATACAAGTTGAAGTAGAAGATGTTGAAAACAATTGTGTACCACAAGATCGTTTTGTCGAATACATGTGCAAAGCAATTACTGAGCAAAAGTGGGTATTAATTCACATCTCTTATCAATAATAATATATGTATACAATTAATATTTAATTAACGTAACCGCATAAATACATATTGCATAGAAAAATACTGTATTTCATATTTATAAATGAGTAGGAAAATATGTTAATTGATAGATACAAACCAGCCGATCCCGAAGATTTACTAAAAGCATTTCAAGTTTTGGATCCAGAAAACCGAGGTTACATTTTAAAAAATGAATTAGAAAAAGCTGTTATGGAAGTGGGAGAGCCATTTACTGCACAAGAAGTAAATGAAATGATGTCTGTTGCTTGCGATCCACAAACAAACCAAATTAATTACGAAAATTATATTAATTTATTAATAGTAAGTATATTTGCGACATTATTATTTGAAAATATTTAATATAAAAATAATTTGCTCTTATGCACTTCAAATTCAAATAGCCAAAAATACCCAGCGACAAAAATATATTTATAATGAATACAAATAAAGAAATGTAAAGGAACAAATCATTAAAAGTACTCCCTTAAAATATCGGTAAACATTAAAAAATTGCAATTAATGAAGTATTGAAATTTTGAGTACAACAACTAATGTCTCAATTATTGACAAATTTCTAATTAAATTCCTTTATAAAAAATAGTCTTTTCTTTTATAATAGAATAACAATGCTTTTATATTAACTTTGATTGAAAAATATTATTTACATTTACAGTAGATCTTTTATAATGGTTAAAATATATTACAATTTAGAAAACACTGGCTTATCCCCTTTTGTGGCCAATGCCGTTGCTGCATTAATAAAATCTTCACTTTGTAGCATAATCTGATTTCTCATAAGCTAAAAAAGAAAATTATACAATAACTAAAAACTAATTAATATACAAAATACATTAAGGCATCAAATTTTTTTTATTTTATTTTTATTTTTAGGTGGAATGATAAAATTATAATACATACTATATGATTCAATCCTTCTTCGACTGTATGCTCTCTTGAATAATTTAAGCTCAGTTTAGTTCCTTGAACAGCTACTGGACTTTTAGTTGCAATTTCTTTAGCCACACCGAGAGCTTTATCCATTAAGCTTAAAAAAATAGTTGATAATATAAGAATATTAGTCTGTATATAGAAGTATGATAAGAATATTTGTATAATAAATATACCTTGCTTGATCGTCTAAAATTTGGCTTACAAAACCAATTTGAAGAGCTTCCGATGACAGCATTTTTCGACCAGTGTAAGCAAGTTCGTTTACTAAACTTTGACTGCCGATTATTTTTGGTAATCTTTGTAATGTTCCAACATCAGCAGCCATTCCTAAATCAACTTCTTTTATTTGAAACCAAGCATCCGACGAGCAATATCGAATATCAGCGGAGCAAATCATATCTACACCTCCTCCTACACACGCTCCATGAACTGCTGTGATTACTGGTTTTGAACACTATAATTAATAATGAATTTTTCATAGGGGTAACTTTAACTTAGCTGAGATTATAATAGTATTGACTATCGATGGAAATATATATACATATATATATAAATATTTAAGAGGAAAATGATTGTTAAACTTACTCGGAGCACAACAAATACATTTGCTCTGACTTTTCTTAAATGGCTTTAGTCTTTTTTAAGGTTTCTTAAATATCATTGATACATTCGAGAATTCACATTTCAGATAAACATTTAAAACTGCTATCTCTAATTATTTTATAGTTATAAAAATATTAAATTATACCTGCTCTATAGCAGTAAAAGAGTCTTGATATTGCTTAATTTTTTTCTCTAAAACTTTACATTTTCTAGCCACATCTGGTAATTCGGACAGCTCTTGAAATAATTTCATAGCATCCATTAAATCTATTCCTACAATTCAATCAAAATAACAATGCATCAATATTATTAATCGATTAAGAAACAATGCCGAGCTTATGCGAGTTAATTAAAATATTTGCAATCACCCGCACAAAATGCTTTGCCTGAGCCTGATAAAACAATAACTCTACAATCAGATTTATTTGAAAGTTCATTGAAACATTCTCCAATTTCTCTGAAAGAATAACATAGATTTTCCATTTGTCAAGATCGCATTAAATTGCCATTAATTCATAAACAATGGACTTACAGCCACATAGCATTGTTAAGAGCATTTAATTTATTCGACCTGTTCAACTGAACATGGAAAACGGATGGCGATGGCTCCGTAATAGCCAAAGTAGTGTAATTCCTCTGCTCGCTCGCAGATGCATTTTTGCTGATGATATTTCGTATATTTCTCAGACCTGATTAACAGAAAAATATTTTGAATGCAATTTGGCTGGATGAGACGAAGTAACATACAAAGTAACAGCTGGCTCTATCCATTTACTGCCTAATCACGTAACTTGTAATTACATCCCACGATAAAAATACACTTAATAACAAATTAATAACAACTCATAGCTTACTTGCAGTCTTCAAAAGCTTTGTTTTTGAAATTACACTGTTCATAGTGTCAAAATTGAAATGCCTTATTGAAATGCAGAGGCGCAGCCGGGGAATTTGAAAAAAATATTACAACTCGCACTGATTGCATGCGAACACTTTACATGCTCCACATCCAATTAAATCAAAAAAATTCATACATAACTGCTGCTTCAAGTTTACAACTATAGACAAAGGTCGAGACGAAGTCGAAGTCAAGAAATTGGATGTAAGCATAGCCGGATCCTCGGGGCGCCGCACCCGCTCCATCTCGAATATTTTAAAAATCTTTCTCAACGACACGCTACTGCTTTCTCCGATTAAGCCTTTGAAAATTATCATTTCCACGACAATATGAATTGCAATGGGAAGTGATTGGGCCAACCAAACGAGACTCGGACTTATTAATGTGAGCTTGAGGACGGGTGAAGCGACAATTACACTTTTGTTTAAATGACCGTTAAATCGAGCTTCAAGCCACCTCAACTATTCCCTCTGTAATTGCACTGAAAATACAAAACGAGCATTTAAATTGTTTGCATTCGCAGGGCCAAAGTAATAATATGCAAAGTGCATTTCAACCGGAATATCTATACCCTTGCCAATAAACGCACGAGTGTTTGTTAAAAATAAGTAAATTAGTGAATTAGTAGAGGCGATAAAGCTAATTTAATACTCGACGGATAAAATCAAAGGGCTTGACTATTCATGTTTGTCCGTTTAACATCTAAGAATAATCATAAGAATAAGAATAAGAATAATAATGCCGATCGAAAATCAAATTGCTGGCCGTTAAATAGCCTAGTACGCGGCAGGGACTATAGAGTGCTCTACAATACCGACGTTTTGAGTATAGTGTGGTGAGGCGCTCGAGAGTTTGGAAATGACAATCAATAGGACATTGGGTGCCTTGTGCTGGGTGGCTAGTTAGTTTGCTTTAAATCATGGCCGGTAATTAGCCGGATCCTTTGCTCATTGATTTTCGACTTTAGAGTAAATTTGTTGTTATTCATTATGGAACTGTCGCGGATTGCTTTAGGTAACAGATTCAAAAAATCCCTGCTTCATTTAACGAAGAGCGTGTTTTCCGTGCACGTGGCGAGGTATATTAGGTAGGATTGGCATTACGTAAATAATATAACCTAAGCACGAAGATAATGTGGTCTCCTCGGGGGTCTAAACAATTGGCGAGTAATTTTTTAAGCGCGTGACTAATGGGTGGCAATTGCTTTTTCCTTAAAGACTGGCGGAAGTTGGCAAGTTGGAAGCACCGAAATTGCAAGGAAAGTATGATACTGGGCAGCTGATTTTGCACCGAGTTTTTGGTTATCGAGGGGTTATTCTTTTCCCATGGCTAGCCAGAGTGTACGACAGAGATTTACCAAACAGGCAAGAAGGGTAACAGTATAGAAGAAATTAACATTAAAGAGTGCATTTTTAATCCCCGCCAAGTCAAACGTGCGCATTGCATAGTAAATTGACATTAAACATTATGATGTGTTTGAGTTATTCTTAAAGTTATTAAATATAAGTTGGCTTTGAGGTGGCTTACGTTCGCTAACTTTTAAATCGTATAAACATATATTACAATTAATTGGAATATCTGTATGGATTAAGAGTTAAATTTTTTAGAAATGCTCTCTAAAGATCATAATATAAGATAGCTTGAATAATATAATATATTGGTAATTATATTTTTAATATACCTCTTATGTATACTTGTATATCGGTTTGTTTTCTCATTGTAGTACTGAAAGTGGAAATTTCAATGGAGTCGGAAAAGAAGTGAAAGGAAGAACCCACACATTTTATCAAGTATTAATTGATCAACGAGATTGTCCTTATATTGTAAGTAACTAGAAGGTTAAATAAATACATTTTATTATTTTATTTCTTTAAAAATAAAATAAAATAAACGTCGTTTCATTCGTTAACAATACACTTGTACTCATCTAACATAATTTGTCATTGAAAATTTTGCTAATAAATTCATAATAACATTCTTATATAAAGAAATTTACAAGGAGTTGTATTTTGTACTTTTTAAATTGTAGTATAAATTATACTTTTAATTTATAAATGGCCAATACATCAAATTGACCAATAAATCTTTAAATTGTAATATTATGATAATTCAGTTTTCCTTGTTTATATTAAATTGTTGCTTATCTATAAGTAAAAGATATTGGGACATTACAGCATACAACAAAATTGAAATTTAAATAATCTACATTTCTTTTTCGTTTCGTATACTTTTCAAGATAATTTATTGTACTTAAAGATATGCACAAGTTTAGATAAATATTTTTAAGTATATTTGGCTTTATAAATGTCATACAAATGATTATATAAAGGTTACATGAATGTCTATGCAAATGTTTATTACAAATGTTTACAAATAATGAAAAATAAGATTAGGAGTAAATAGAATTTATAATGTAATGTAAAGTTATTTAATTCAATATAATTAATAACACTTGTAGTAAGTTTGATGTCTTTACTTTAAACATTATCATTGAATTGGATTAAAATATCATAAAAATAAGATTTAAAATAAAAAACATTGTTCATAATAATCTAATTAAATTTTACATTGCTTTAACTTTCAATAGTTATTATACCTATTTTACGTACCGAGCTTCTGCACGTAATTTGTGCGTAATTTGCATGGTGCAGTAATGTCCAAATTCTATAAATAAAGTAAATTATCAGCATATTATAATTTTTATTGTTATTATTATATTTATTATTATAATTATAATGTTATTGACTGTCATTATTACAGAGAGCACAAACCGAAGCTGTAACTTTTCTCGGCAACCATGAAAGTAGTAGAAGCCTTTATGCTATACCAGGTTTAGATTATGTCGCTCACGAAGATATTTTACCTTACACAACAAACGAAAAACCAGCTTTACAACACGAGCTTTTTGATAAATTTCTCTCTTATCATTCCGATAAGGATCCACCTTTTATAGCCCAAGATACTCTTCAGGCATGGCAAAAAAAAAATCACCCATGGTTGGAACTTTCAGACGTCCATAAAGAAACTACAGAAAATTTAAGAGTTACTGTCATACCATTTTATATGGGTTGTAGAGATAGTCAGACTACATCAGTATACTGGGTAAGTTATTTATGTACATTTATACAATTATATCATAATTGAAGTGATGATGATTACTAGATAAGTTGATTAATTTTGACAATATTTATGCACTCCATTGATCCACACCTCCTTATACACATTATATACATACATATATGCATATACACATGATGATTCTTAAGTAATAAATGTTACAATTCAAACTTTTAATAATTTTTAAGTTACAAATTGTCAGTACAAATGTAGCATACTGTTTTCTATAATTTTGAGAAAATCTTTGAATATATCCTCGTAATACTTATAATTTATAATTTGTTGTTCCGAGTGTATAATGTGTATATTCCTTTGACTCCATATTTCAAAATCATTTTGTACAGAGCTTAGGTCTTTCAAGAGAGCCAAACTTTTTAACGTTCAGAGTTACAATCGTTGAAAATGTTGTGGTCTCTGGGCATACTCAATTATTAAGTTTTAGTAGTAAATAAGATTTTAATTCCATTATAATTTTCAATGTATTAATAAATCGATATTGGTATATTATAAACGCCGTTAAATTCTTCCTTACCATGAATATAATAAACGTTTAGATAGATAAATATATTCATTTTTATTCTTAAATTAAATTAGATTATTAGAAAAACACTTAAAATACTACATTCGTAATAATTTATATTTTAATATTTTAACGTATTTATTTATTTATAGTGAATTTTTATATTTTATTATTAGCTCATTGCAGTTTCTCTAAGTTTCTCCATTGTTTTTTTTTTGTTTTTGTAATTTTTCGATTATACAATAATTATAAGAATAATTACAATCTATTTGTCAAAAGTATATTTTTCTATTGACATTGCTTAGTATTATATCAAGATTTTTTAATGATTTTTATTTTTATAATTTGCTTGTAACATGTGAATGCATATCATTGTAAATTCAACCGTCTATTATTATTTTTATTATTATCTATTGTTATTATTCTACTTGGATTCTTCAGTATTTCTATTCATTTTTTCTTTTATTTCTAATTTTTTATTTCTTTTATTTTAAACTTTTATTTCTAATATGTTATCATCTCACGATGACTTCATTTTTACAAATCACATGACGATGAAAGAAAAATATATTTTTTTTAGTGGCGTTATTGTATAAGATTAGAAAATCTTGGAGATTTAAGCGTTCAATTGAGGGAAAGGCATTGGAGAATATTTAGTTTGTCCGGCACCTTAGAAACAGTAAGAGGACGAGGTGTCGTTGGTCAAGAACCTGTACTATCAAAGACCTTACCAGCCTTTCAGTACAGCAGTCACGTTAGTTTACAAGCTCCAAGTGGTCACATGTGGTATGTATTTAAGCAACATTGGGTTGTGAGAATTATGTGGTAATAAGCACACGATTGGCATAATTTTCCAAATTACATTTTACAATAGCATAATTGGGGGGAGCTGGTAAATAAATAATTTGGGTTCAAATTATTTTACATTTTACGGGCGTTTTATAACATTATCGAGAACCAATAAATCATTCTCTATCTTAATATTATTGTATTTACGTAAGTTTATTTGAACTATTTTACCTATTGCAGGGGAACCTTTAGAATGGAAAGAGAGGATGGATATGCCTTTGACTGTCGAATCCCACCATTTTCTTTAGAATCGAAAACGGAAGATGCTGCAACTCCAAATCAAAATACCTAAATATATTTTAAAAATATAAAGGAGAACTTATTTATACTGAGAATAGCGAACGATTAAAAGTTATTTCTAAGATAACCTTGAAAAATCATTTAGTTTTAATGTAATAAAGTAAACCAATCGATCACTAAATTAATTTTGTATATAACCTTACGAGTATTTAGCATCGCAAACTTATATCTTGGTATCTTATTATTATAACATTCTAAAATTCAAATATAAGCTAAAAACTATAATATAATCGTAGTACTCTATATCTTTTATTACAAAATACTTTATATATCAAAGCAAACAAATAAAGCCCAATGCTTGTGAAGCTCTGTCTACTTTAATACCAATACTTTTACTAATTTTTACTACCCACTATAAAGCCACGCATATAATTGTGAATTAACCATATTAACATTCACCGCATTCGTTGCATAATGAACAATCGAACGTACCAATATTTAAGTACATATCTAAATACACTACACTACACATTTGCTTCCCCACAAGTTCGAATAAGAATTTGATATTTGATAGTTAAATGGGCGGGAAAAGAAGGCAAATGAAGGAAGAAACGAAGTGAAGACGTCAATCTACTATAAGAATAACCACAAATCGTAAGTGAAATGGGCCCTACGAACGACACATCAAATCAAAATACATAATCGAGGATAACTACTAGTAGTGATCAATTGTTGATCAAAGCACCGGGCGATGGATCACCTCGATCGTGGCGAGGAGAGCGGACATCGAGGGAAGCCGGCACTCGGTTCAACAATGAGGCTTTGGATTTTTTTTTCCGATTCAATTTTCAATTTCGGAGCGCTGCTCGTCACGTTTGCCACAAGATGCCACTGTCCTCGGGAATTGGCCCCGGCATCTTTGTTTTTCCAATGGCTGGCTCTCTTTCTTCGTGTTTCCGCAGTGGTGACTGGTCGTATTTGTGCGTCGTCGCTCGAGTTGTGCCGAATATCATTCGTACGAAAAGTGCTTTTTCAAACTCGTACTTATCTCCTCGGCACCTTAAAACCACGGACGAGCTATGACTGCCAGTAAGTAATCCAGAACATCAATTAACTCTTACGCCGCTCCCCTTTTAATGCCTCGTACTCGGCACTCATTCTGGTTAGAATTTCGATTTTCTCGTGTGACAGGGGAAAAAGGACGACGATATGCCGCCATGCATTTGTCACACTCGGCGTGTGTCGTCCCTTGGCTTTTAAACTTCGTGGAAAGTCTTTGGCTCCTCGGGGTTATGTGATCGAGCTGATGCTGCTGGAGCTGATGCCAATCTCCGGGTATGGTGGGCTGATTGCTCGTAAGGAGGGTCGAGGGAGGGTGGGGGGAGGAGGGTTAAGGAGGGTTCGCCGATGGGAGGAAACGATCGCGCTTTCTCCAAAGATCGAGCATCAATAGGAGTGATGCGTGCGTAGTGACTGCCGTGAATTCGTGTGAAACGCCCGGGTCGATGCATACATTGCTTTCTCCCGTACTTTCTCGTATTGATATTTTGTTGTTATGTTGTCGGGGCGGTAGAATTTGTGGCGGCGAGGGGGCGAGCACAGCGTCAGATTTTCTTTGACCACCGCGGCAGACGGTGAATATCAAATGTTCTCGAGTGTATTCTCGTTTTTTTTCTTTTTCTTTCCCCTCCCGCCCACCTCTCTCTCCCCCGTGAATTTGCCATTAGCCGTGGACGTTGATGGTCGTCACTGCGAAATTCAATATAAACAAATTTTAATTTTTCATCCGAGCGATTTGCAGCCTAGGGATGTTGCTGTCCACGAGACAGCACTCGATATATTATCAACCAATGTAGATTGGAAGATACGTCTACGTTAGCTTGGCTTTAGGAAGAGCCGAAGATCATCGATACAATGTTAAAGGCTTGAGGTAAATTCGATTGGAATGCCTCTAGCGGTGAAATTCTTTAACAATCCACATATTTTGAGATTGCAGGCGAAAGATGAGCGAAATGTGGGAAGGATTGAAGGGAAAATGCTCTGCCACGTTCTCTGCCCATTGGCCGTATAAATAATTCAACTTACATAATTTGAGCCGAAATATTTGAGCGAGCTTATTTCACGCAAGTTACTTAAATTCCAAGTTTGATGAAATGCAGTCGTCGAGTATTATTTTGCAAATCTTCCCCGTTCTCTGCTCGATTGAAGCTTATGCAAGATCAACTTTGTGCATTGAACAAGCTATCCGCCCTTTTGGCGACACGTTTGGCAATTAGAAGACGATAATCGGTTAGTACTTGTAAGCCGTAGTCATGAATTGAGCAATGGAATTGGCTGCTTTCAAACGCAAATAGTAAAATTTCACCTTCAATTAGAGTGGCTTCATTCTTTCCCAGCGAGATAACGTTCTTAGCAAATAAAAGGTCCAACCTCGCTTCACACTTTAATGGCATTTAAATATCTCATCTTCTCGTAAATAAGGACAATACAATCATATTATTGCCCATTATTAAGCATATGTTTTAATATGCACTTTATAATATACGTTCGATAGAATTTATATTTTTGTCTACGGGTGAGTCGAGCTTGCCTGGTCCGAATGAATTATCTATGAAAATTATCTTCTCATTGGTACGGAGATAACTAATACTTTATTTAGATCGTTTTTCAAATCTTCGCTTAACTAATAATAATTATCCAGCTGGAAAATCTTATTTTCCCAAGAAAATAGCATTAGCAATACTGGTAATGAGTATATTAGTTCCTCGTTGGTTATATATCATTAAAATAAGGTTACGCTTTTGTGCATTCACGAAATAAATCGATAACTTTAGCATTATGGGGGAAGGGGGAGGGGGAAGGAAGAAACACTTACTTTCGAGCAGTTTCAAACTTTTAATTCATTTTATTCATCACACCATGAAAAGTGATGCGTGTTTCTAGCTTCATTTTAAACAGCTTTATTTTTTATTAAATTGATTTACTCCATAAAACCCACTTTATATTTGTTTGTCTCTGACTATGAGTGAATTGTTATTTTTTTCTTATCATAAGACTAATTTCGCAAAAAATTATTTAAAAGGTATTGTTTTCTTGACAAATTGTACTCAACTGTTTAAGCGAATGATAGGAAAATTAATTTCTACAAATAATCTATGATTGCAAATTAAATTCGTTTTGACCGTTGAAAAACCATCTCAAATTATAATTAATTATGAAAATTACTGCGAGTCAATGTACGAATGTATGAAATGCCGATTAAAAGAAATTCAATCCAGCCTTCGAGAAATTTAAAGAACATATTGTTGATTTACATTTTGGCGAAACCACGATTATCAATGTTTGCATAAAGTAATGTAATTTCAAGTAGATTTTCAATTAAAAGCAAATTATACGCGGTTAAACATAAAACCCCGAGGGAAATATTTGTTGAAATATTGGCCTAAGCCGCACTTGAAAAGATGAAATCTAATTTTATAGCATTTTAACTTACATAATAGATACGTGCCAATTAGCATTAGCAACACTTGGTGCTATTTCAATTCCCATAAGCAGTGAGTTTTCAGAAAGGAAAACATTGACCGTTCGCCGATGAGCACTTGGAGTTTGTTTCCACGTGACTTGTCCGCAAATGTCTCTCTGCATTTACATTTCTCCTTTAATTTTTTTTTCTTCTTTTTTCTTTCTTTTTCCATGCTGACGATTTTGTTTGCCTCTTTTCACGTAACCTTGGAATATACCTACCAGCGACAGCCACAACTCATAATCGGTACATTTTTTCAGTTATGAAAATTATCCAAGCAGCATACGAAAATATCTTATATTAACGGCGACATCTTGATTAAGCATTCCTATCAAATGAAATCGCAGCATTAATATAGACGGATAATAACGATATGAACAATTTCAGTCTTTCGGCAAAAATATAGAGCATTAGCCGCCACTATTTTTCCCTTTGTTTTTCCTCTCACATTTCCTCTTGATTACCTCAATTATCCTAATAATATCACATCGCGTGAAACGCTTATGATAATCGATGGATTGAAGCGCCGTATAGTAGAGACGTATGCTGAAATGATTAAGCAAGCGAAGAATTTTGATTGATATTAACGTATATAATGGTATTGGACGAGGACGAGCGCTCACTCGGCAAACATATTGAAACCAACGAGCAGCCATGTACTTATGCATTGCAAAATGGAGCGGGATTATGAAGGAGATAGTCGAGCCGTCGACACTCGTCTCCTCCGGAAACGAGATTAGTGGGTCACCCAGAGGACGAGCTAATCCGAGGATACCTCGTGGAGGTCGGGGCTCGTCGGGTGCCACGAGAAAGCCCACGAATGGCTTGGCGACGCTTCGTCGACACATTCCTCCTTTAAGAAACATTCGCGCCCGCCCCTCCCGAGGCGAGGACTCGGTATCACCGAGTCTCTACTAACGCACCCAAAGATATCTCGTCACGAGGTGAAACATTTGCGGGGCCGCAATTGGAGGTGCTCTCGATTGGCTAATGCCGGCTTTCCCCGGGAATTATATTTCGTCGATTCTGCCGCAATCGTTAAAAGACCCGGAAGGTTGACCGCATTGTAGCCGGATGGAGGATTCGGTATAATCGTGTCTTTTTTTTTTCTTTTTCTTTTTATCTCAACTCACGCCTGTTGCGAACCGCCGTAGGTTGGCCGGTGGGGATTACGAGGGGACAGGGGTTGGGGGATTGAGGGGGGGGGGAGCGTAGATTTTCGTACAAGTGTTGAGACAACGCGAAAACAGGGAAATCGTTGTTATTTGTTGGTTGGTGTGAATTGTATGTTAAATAGTTCGATAGTTGATCCACGTAAGTGACTTGCAATAGATAATCAACGTTAAGATGTCGAAAATCAAAATTTTAGTGTCATTTGGTTATTTGTAATGTATGGAAAAAGGGGAGGTAAATTGCGTTATCAATTCTAAAATGCTATTCTTTCAACAAGTGTGTATTGTATTTATTTGTGCTGCACGTGGACAAACCTATGCACGCAAATTTCCTGTTTTTGAAAATAAAATTCCAAATAACACTGTACTTTTTATTTTTACCACAGATTGACCATTGGTCTTTCCGTCCGTTGGCTCATTCGTCAATATATATAAATATATGTATTTATGAATAGTTGCCAAGTATTTGAAAGAAAATAAAAACGGCATAGAAATTTTTTTCCTCTCTTTAATGATATTTGATTTACGAGAATAGCCAAGTTTGTCATAAACAAAGCGTAATTTGTGATTTCAATTTTTTTTTCATAAATAATAATAAGAAAAATATAATCGACCCAAATAATCCAAAGATATTAGCTCTTTGAACTTACGTTTACCATTGTGAGAATATAGTTCGCTGAAACTTCACAGATGTGTAAGATAATAATTCAAACATTATATTTATCTTAAGTACAATAAAGTATTTACATTATTATTGATATTAATTTTGATTCTTAAGTAAGTTTACCATACGGAATTTGCATTAGTAATCGTATCTGTGTGCTCTAAAAATACTTAAGACTTATTTTATAATTTAAACTACTAATCATCACATAACACTTTGTTGTTAATTGACATTAAAAAACTGTCGCATTAGGCGTTCGCAATCAATCATTGGCACTTGAAAGTATAATTGCTACTACTGTTTGTGAAATTATTATTATTAATATTTTCAAATTTTTTTTCATCTTTTCAAGTATTGTAAAGAGATTTCTGCAAGCTCTTAATAAATGTTTCTGAAGTATATTTATAAAAATGTTCGTGTAATTTTTATACTTGCATTTAACAGATCTCGAATATAAAATGCAATCATTAATACTTAAAATTAATGCAAAATACATCATTTGATAAAAGATTGGCGCGTTGAATTTATTTATTTATATTACCTCAACTTTTCACATTAATCGTATGTTAAGTAATTTTCCATGATTTCGGCCATATAATTATTCGCTTGTATAAATGTAAAAATACTCAGCCACTATATTGGAGGTAAAATAGAGCGTAAATTATAACACAAAATAAACGCACGCAATAAAGTTGCTATATTATACGTGTGATTGATTTTTAACGGAGCAGCAGGTGTTTTATCAAAGGACATCCTCAGCCAAATACGCAGTAAATTCTACGCTGACCCACGGAATCTTCAGGCCCAGAACGTCTGCGTTCGCATTGATCCCTTTGAGGCTTGCCTATCTCGGAAAACCGTCGAAAGTAGCAACCATGTGTTCCAGCATAAAGTCGAGACCGAGGGAAAGCCAGTGACGAACCAAAAAAATACCGGGCGCTGTTGGCTTTTCGCCACCCTCAATGTCATTCGTGTACCCTTTGTTAAGCAGCACAGCCTCGAGGAGTTCGAGTTCAGCCAAAACTATCTATTCTTCTGGGATAAGGTATTTTGATGCTTATGCTTTTCATTGATTGCTTGCTAATTAGGGTACTACTGGTCACGCGAGATTATTGCGAAAAATTTTGATAAGAACGAGATCGCCGACTATAAGAAATGTATAAGAAATTCAAATATTCAAAATGTCCGAATGGGCCCGTGCGGTGTAAAATGTTTTTGGAACATTTACAAAAATGTTGTATAGTGCGTGGGGATATATTCATGCAGTCTAGGCCGAGCAGTAAAAGTATAAAGATTAAAAAGAAAAGTTCATGCTAAATTAATTGTCTATCTATTAGATAAGTGGGTCTAACTATAGATTAGATTGTTGAGAAAAAGAAGCATTTTGATTATAACGTCACGCTCGTTTATTCTACACCAATTATCCATGTGCAATTCAATAAATTATTATTAGCAAATAGAGTGCAGCTGAATACTATTTCGGATACACATTAATTTGCATTACCGGCCTATCTGGCTCTAATTTCACAAGTAAACATTGCATTTTAATAAGTAAAAGGTCATCTTAAAATACACATCAACATTAGTATCGAGAGAGTACGTAGATGAATCGAGCGCAATGGACGCAACGTAAAGTTACTAAAATTTTGACACGCGACGTGACAATTGAAGAAGTAGCGATTGCAATAAAATATAGTCCCTAACGTTATTATTATGATTATCATTATTATTATTATGATATTATGAATCGGCGAATTGACAATGGCTGTGTCTTAAGATTAGATTGCGAAACGAGTGCGTTTAAAAATGAACCAAGTCGATGTCGTACAGTCATTTAACAATTAACACAAGCAAGCACGTGTGCTTTAGATTTTTAAGGGACTATTTTAGAATTGGTCGTAAGCGATAAATTCCCTCTGCAAAATTAATTATTCAAATATGTTATTAACGTAGCGAGATGACTGCTTGCATTATTTAAATGTTAATCAAAGTAATTTACAGAACTCATTTGTCATAGTCTTTCGCGCATATGATTGTTATCTCGTTTTTGTTTGTGGCTTGATAAGCAAAATAAGCAGGATGCCACGTAATCATAACACAAATGGCTCTGATTAATTTATTTTAAATTTTGCCAAACCTTTTTTTTTAATCGTAATGCGATAGAAATTAGAGCGAAAACGAGTTAAAAACCAAGCTATTATTGCGAACGTCGCAAGACGAATTACACACCCGTAAAGAATTTAGAAACAATCATCAATCGTCTTTTAGTTATCAGAACGCAATATACGATATTGGCCTTTTCCTTTTTTCCGTTTCGTTTTTTTTTTTTTTTTTACCTCGCAGAACGCATAGCCGCTTAAATGAACACGCGAATGAGACTCGGAGGTCGGCCAAGCAACTAGCAATTATTAAAAACTTCAAAATTTCAATTAATGAGAAATTCTTGTGGGCGCAGATCGAGCGGAGCAACTACTTCCTGAACAACATCGTGAAGACAGCGAAGCGCGGCGACACCGTCGACAGTCGAGTGGTCAACTTCCTGCTAAACGATCCGATCCCCGATGGCGGCCAGTGGGACATGGTGCTCAACCTCGTCAATCGCTATGGTCTTATGCCGAAGGCCTGCTTCCCCGAGACCTTCTGCTCGGAGGCATCGGCCCGCCTTAATGCCCTCCTACGGAGCAAACTGCGGGAGTACGCCCAGGTGTTGCGTACCCTTGTCAGTTCAGGAGCTTCGGATCAGCAGGTAGGAGATCTTCGAGGTCGCGGGTATTCGCCTCTGGGGCGAATGTATCGTGGCTGAAATATTGTCGAGTCTCGCGATGATGATTAGCATGGCGGTGTGACCGAGGCAAGAGGCTGGAATCCGCGGTGACTTTGTTTAAGAAATTTACGTATCTTATACGCTTCCCAGATTCCGGCATCCATTACTCTTCAATGCTCGCTTGTAACAGTGGTGCAATCAGTTATAAATGTCGTTGCACAATTACTGCCGAGATTTAATATGTATTTATGAGCAATTTTCTATTGTAGGATATCGTTACGTGATTAACGTGCACATTTGTAATCTCTAAATGAGCTTTCAAAATCTTTTTCAAGTTCAAGCACTCAATGTGATAAAAAATTGATGATAATAATAATAATTGGGACTGAACGGATTTATCGAGGTAGTGCAGCGTTTTAGGCTCCGTTGTCGGATTAAACTGGCTTTGGGCCTGCTTGTTTCGAAATTCTCGAAATTTAAATCAGCGATTAATACAATTGCATCAATAATGTTCTTTCTTTCTTCAATCGTAGGCGATTAAAATAGAAATCCTTATTACTATAAATAGCTTTCTGTAATTGAAATGGGTCATCAATAATATCGTGGCCTTAGATTTTTACGTATTTTAATGTGCAGATTAATAAAAGAACTTTGTTCGTCAATACAATACAACGAGATCATAATTCTATGGTGTTAAAAATGAAAATTAATGACCTACCAAGATTCGGACAATTAATGACTTTACGATTAAATTAAAGCGATGTGCTGTTTATTTGTAATTGCTATCTTTCCTATTTTTAAAACGTTGATTAACTTGATTTGCTCAAAAATGCTCGAAATTTTAAATCAACGTTCCTCACAGCCCCTAAGGCTTGAAATCTTTCAAACTAATTATACGAATCAGAATCATAGCATAAAGAACAACAATAATAAGCAAAATCCGCAAAAAGTTGTCGATACATTGTACGATATCGGCAACACATTGCCTCCATCTACGTTCACGATTTAAATAGCAATTGCCGGCACGTGCACACATTCAAACACCTAATATTCATTAATCGCTGATGATATTCAACTAAAAGCGAGAAATTCAAATTCCTTGCTAATGTACTGCAGAAATGAAAAGTAACGAACCATTATCACCAACAGATTCAGCAGCACATCTTTGACCAGATGACGGTCATATTTCGCATAGTCGGTATATGCCTGGGCGTACCACCGGAGACCTTCGTCTGGGAGTACTATGACAAATCAAAGAACTACAACAGTATAGGGCCGGTGACGGGGCCCGAGTTCTACGAGAAGTACGTGAAACCATACTTCAACGTCGATGACAAGGTCTGCCTCGTCACAGATCCCCGCTCAACGAACCCCTTCGGTAAGATTTACACGGTCGATTGCCTTGGCAATGTCGTGGGCGGGCGGCCCACCATTTACAACAATCAGCCTCCCGAGCTGCTGATGATGCTCTGTGCCGAGAGCATAAAGAACAACGAGCCTGTGTGGTTTGGGTGTGAAGTTTCGAAGAGGTTCAGCAATAAGGCTGGCATTGAGGACATTGGGGCCCACGATTTTAAGCTCATGTTTGGCACGGACATTCAAGTCGTGATGTCGAAGGCCGACAGACTGTTGTATGCCGAGTCCTCGATGTCTCACGCAATGGTCTTCACCGCCGTGTCCTATAACGTGAGATATCTTGGCTTTTTTCCCTTCTCTTCACTTAACACTTTCACACTTCTTATTTATGATTCTTACGATTCGCTTTAAGGAGAGGCTTTCACGCACTTTTCGCACTCGGATTTTTTTCTTTCCTTTGGCTTTTCTTCCCCCAACAAATTTCAAACAAAGAGAGTGTAAAGTAGCTCGAACAGTTCAAAATTAAATGTCCTCTTCATATTGTTAATTAATGTTTGCTTCACTTGTTACAAATTGTAAGCGCAGTCTTTTTATTCGTTAATAATGCGAGATGAGGAAAAAGTTAGAATCGTAAGAAATCATCTGAAGAGGTAATTTTAATCAACATTCGCCATAATGCTGTTTTCTTTTATTAATAATTAAGATTTCGTTCATTTGTGTATGAAATATTTCACCTTAATTATCAGTATATAAATAGTAAATGAATTATTATTGTAGTTGATAAAAGGAAAATGTATATTATTAAACGTATGACAAAAATAATGCAATAATACTGTAGATTAATTTAATATAAATATATTAAACATATACATAATACATCTCACTATGTGTTACAAAAGGTAGTTTTTAAGATTATCAAAGTGTTTTCTAAATATTGTAAAAAAAAAAATATAAACTCGTTATAATTATGAGCAAAATTTGTTACTTCCGAGTTAAACATTTTATTTTTATTCTCATTAAAAAGTCAACATTACAGAATATTTGTTATAAATATATGGAATTGTCTAATAATAGGTAAATTTAAAATTTAAAAATCAATTAAAGTAATAATACAAATAACAACAATTACTATGGCACATTAATGTTTCATAAATTTTAATGAACAATTAAAATATCATTTTACCTAATCGTACAATTATATTTTATTAAACGACTTGAATTGGTATTGTTATATTTTGAAAACGCTTATGCATCGAATACCAATGTTCATCTAATTTTCTTTTCTTTTGTAGAAGGAGGGTAAGATATCAAAGTTCCGTGTTGAGAATTCTTGGGGGGACGATCGTGGAGATAAAGGATATCTCGTTCTTTCTTCCGAGTGGTTCAATGAGTTTGTTTTTGAAGCAGTGATCGATAAGAAGCATGTACCCGCTGATGTGTTAGAAGTTTTTAATCAAGAACCAATTGTTTTGCCAGCATGGGACCCAATGGGCACACTTGCGCAGTGATAGATTTATATAGGACTCTTAATTGTACATGTTAAAAAGAAAAATTTGTAATTGAAGTGAACTATTAATCCAGAAACAAATGACTCATTCAAATATCAGTGATATATCCTTAAATAAATTTCGTACAAAAAATTTGGTACTCAAAACTTGGAAAACAATGTCTGAATTATCTATTTTAAATATTGAGAAATTCATTGAAATTAGTAATTACAACTGAATGATAGGTAATGTTCAACAGGTTCTGTATAATCTGACATAAAAAAACAAGATTATGATTTATATGAATATTGTGTACACAAGCGTGGAAATAGGTGAATTGATCTATTTCGCCGAGATGGTGAACTAAATGTCACTATAAGCATTTACGATGCATTTTTTACTTCTGAAATTAATATCCATATAATAAACTTCAGTGGTTTAAATAAGATAGAAAAATGAAAATTTGTTTATTACATTACAATTTGTAAAAATATAAGATCTTATTACTTCAAACAAATAAAGATTATACTTTGAAAAAATTTAATTTATTTACAAAATATTTTCTTTTCTTACAAGCCTTCTTTCACTTTTTCACTCACATAATGACTTCTTTTGTAATTTTCTAATTTTTTAACCACGTGCTTTCTCGTGTTATAATAATATTTTAATTTTGCCCAAACACCCTGACACATTCTCTGCAACCTTATATCATTGTCGTTGATGGCAAATATATATATACTTTTTACCATTTTCTTAGTGATTTTCAAGTATCCCCGCTGTAGGAAACTCAGTGCTAAATAAAGTTTACAACGAGCAGCTAATTGAGGATCATGTAATTGTATCGATAATTTAAATTGTTCCAATGATATTTGTCCTGCTATTTTTGCCTGTTAAAAGTTCAATAATTACATACAATTTTCGAAATTTTCATCATTTTTCTATTTCAATAATAACAAATCTATTTTTCATAATTTTACAAGAACCTTACACAATTATCAAACTGATCTCCTAAAGATGAAAAAGCTCCTCCTAATGTCGACAACCATGACAGCCCATTATTTATATTTTGTTGTATCATAAGTATCCGAGTTAATTTTTCATTCCTAATTTAAAAATATATATATATATTTTTTTTTTTATTCATTCTTACTCAAATTGTAATAAAATAATATTTATATTTTAATGCTAACCAAGCGTAATCAAGAAATTGATGTTTTGGATGGCATAGCTTGATTAAAATTACCGAGTTTGATTCATCGGCATTTTCAGTTGTCTCATTATTTTCAAGAAACTTTGTAAACATATTAACGACAGAGCGTCGATAAATTTCTGAACGATATATTGTATCAAGAAAAATCGAAACAAAATATGCATTAAATCCCTTTTTACGTAATGTTATTGGATTAATTTTTCGTTTCGGCAAAGCATCCTTCTCTAAATACCTATTGAATGTACATGCAAAGTACGGTGCGACAATAATGTCATCGTAAACCGATCCTTTATTATAAATTATTAATCTCACTCCATTAACCATGCTTGTTGCTATAAAATCTACTTATAAAATTGTTTATCCACTTAACCTAGTTTTAAGGTTATATTATTAAATCTTGAGATAAATTATATGTGTATAATCAATACCTTTTTACATAATATAAAAATACTGTTGTTATAAATATATAATAGCTGATTTAACATTTTGCTCGTAGAAATTAATTCAAATTTATTTCGTAAATTAAAATTAATAAACGCGACTGGATGATACGCTCAACGTACACACAAGACTGCCAGTACACTATTATTTCTTTTGTAATTCTAGATATTTTATGTGATCACTGACGTATTAATAGTATTCTCCTAAGAAGTGAGATATATTGCAATGATTGAAAAGCGGAAAGAAGCGTTAAGAAGGGACAAGATTAAGTAAAAAGTCCGTGGACAGAATAGGCTTAATAAAAAAATCCCATAATATTTTCAAAATTCAAACATAAAACAACCACCCCAAGTTTTATTATTATGTAATTTAATAATAAATAATAAAATGTAATAAAGTATTATTATGCTACAATTATCAACTTACAATTTATATCACAAAAAGATATTGTGGTGGATAAATTTGAATTTGCTCAAATTAACTATGTCATGCGATTAATTATTTTCTTTATAGTTTCCTTTTAATTCAAATGTAAGATTCGCTGGTTATCAATTTTTATAAATTTCATTCAATTTAAGATACACAATTCACACAAATAAAATATACATAAATATTATATTAATTATTAAAGTAATTTTGCAAAATAAAATTAAAATAATTAAATAAAAAAGTTAATAATTAGTGGTTTAACATTAAACTTTATCTGTACATTAAATTTGCAATTTAATTTAATAACAGATATATGAAGGATAATCCGACAAATTTAACAAAATGTTTATTTTAAATTTGCTTGTTTTTAATTTATTTAGAAAAAATTATACAACAATTGAATTATCGTAATATCCGCGTGGTTTTATAGTTGTAAAACATTGCTCGATAATTAAATTTTATAATATTAATAAAAAGTTAATTCCGATCGGTAACCCAGAGAAAGATAAAGAGAAGTTTCGCGCCATATAATTTAAAAAAAGACCCACAATTCGATTTACTACTAACGGTAATAAACAGGCACAGAATAAATCAATTTGTTCTATTACAAAATAATAATATTTTACTATTTATATTATATTTTATTTATATTTTATTAGGCTATAAATTATGCTCTTTAAATATAAAAAATCTATGAATAAATATCTATTTGCATTTACGTAAAATTACTTAAAACATGCGAGTATAGTCAGAAGACTTTTTCAAATCAGTAAAATAATAATTTATAGAAGTTAATTTCATTGTTTTCCGTGATAAACTTTAAAAACTAATACTTTTCTTATGCACTTTATTTCGTTAAGTTTTAGTCAAGTCTATTGATTGAAATTTAATGAATATTATTTATAAATACACTAATCATAAATATTAATTGTAAACATTCATTATACACTCTGTACTTATCAATATTTTGAAATAATTTCAATTATTAAAAACTCCATTACTCAAAAATAACCAATAATTCAATAATATCTACATTTTACGTTTGAATATTTGAGTTCTACATACAAATGAAAGTCAAAGAAATAAAATAAAAAACATTTTACATCAAACAATTTACACTGATAAAGTACAAATTGAAAAAAAATTGCGTGAAAATTCGGGGGAGGAGAAAGAATTTGCAATTGGAATAATAATTTTAGAAAAATTCAAAAAAAATTGCGTTAAAGCATAACAAAATTTTCAGAAAAAGCAACGACAATGTTTTTTTTTGTGTCTTTGTTTTCTGTGTTTTTTTCAGTGGTTCAGTACAAACAATTAATTATCTATTACATTTAATAATTTATCAATTAACTTTCTAAAAAGATCGATAATACGTAAAGAAAATAAATGTTGTTATTTACATTCATTTAATTTAATTTATCATTAATGTTACACACTCAAGTATTTGAATAGTAGTTTTAATGATATAATTTGTTAATATATTGATGATTAAAATTAGGCTACCCAACTTAATTACTTTTGGTAATCAATTATTATATATAAGTAACGAGAATTGTAAACAATATCGAATTCAAATTCTAAAGTATGTTTATATCCATAAACTTACGTTCCAATGTATTGTTTTATTAAAATTATGTCGCATATTTCAAATGACAATGTAATTATTTAATTTTAAATTAAGAGATCTTTAAATAATTGAATCTTTATACGAAGAAAGAAACTTAAAAAAATGTCATTGCTTTAAACAATTTTTTATCTAAAGAAATATTTTAGTATTAATGATTTAATAGTATTTAATTATGTATGTATAAAGCAAAAAAGAAGTATAAAGTTTCTATATATCGAATTGAAATTTTGATGTTTATAAATACGAGCCGCTACATACAGAAAACTGAATTTTAAACAGAATTTTATACTCATTAATAATTTAATATTGAATGCAATTTTTAAGATTACTTGTCAAAAATAATATTATTAATTAGCTTGGTGATTTGCTAGTAAATAAATAAAGTAGGATACATATTCACGTATTCATTTGCATATGAGTGTGTCTTAAGAGATATAAAAAGTATCATTTATTTATACATATATTTGTATTGAAATAAAGTAGATTTTATATTATTAATTGCATACAAGAATTGCATACAATTCTTAAAAATAATGCAAATAATTTATTGTGTACGACCCTGAATATCTTAAACTACTTATTTTCCTTGTCTATATTGTTTATGACGATTATAAAAAATCTTATATTTCAAAATTCATAAAATATCGATGGAATATTTATTCTTTTGAAGCCAATTATGTATATAATAGATATTTAAATATGTATATAGTTAATATTTAAAATAATTTTTAGAAAAGGATTCTAAACAGGTGTTATAATGTTATTGCAACCACTACTACTACTACTACTACTACTACTAAATAATAACAATATTAAATATTATTATTATTATATTTAATTTATATATTTTTTTAATTTTTAAACAATTAATAGTAAATAGTATTATAATGTCTAAAAATACATAAAAATATTTGTATTTTAAATTAATTATTTTATTATGTTAAGTAAATTTATATAACCAATTAAAGAATTCCTTAATGTTTTCATACTCATTGATGAGTCAGGATGGAGAAATAAAATTTTAAAGTTTTCATATAAAAAAAATTTTATAAATTCCAAGTCAAAGTTAACGAATTCTTAAACTATTATCTGGCAACTTCAACTGTAAATAAAATTAAGCTACTTTCTTCATCGATACTTTTCCATTATAAATTACATTTATAATAATAGTCTCAGTATTTTAAGAATACATGTTATTGTAGAAAAATTTAGTACAGTTGTTTAACAAGATATATCCGTAAGGGGATTTTAAATGATATGAAAATTTGAATTATAGAAATAATATAAAGAATGGAAGAAATATATGTCGAAACATTGATCTAATAAGTGACGAAAGAAAACAAAAATAAAAGATAAAAATACAAAAACACAAATATTATTTTATAAATTAAAATAAATAATTAAATAAATAAATCATTAAAATTAGACTTTATTTGTAATTACTTATATGAAGCTCTTATTTAAGGAATTATAAATTAAATTAGTTAAATATATTGTTATAATAGTAATTTACACAACGAAACTAAAACTAAAATCTCAATAATATTACAGATAGTTAAAGATATTAAAGAAAAATAATAAATGTTATTTAAAAAATTAACACTGATAAAATAGTAGAAGATGTTTTAAAAGATAAAGTTAAGATAAGATAAAATTATATACAATAAAATATAAAATATTTTGTTAAAAAAGAATATATATATTTGTAAAGTCTTATATTTATAGTCTACTTGTTTTAATTTTTCAAAGATACATTAATTAACATTGTTCAAGTAATATAATAAATGCAAGAATAATGATTGATATATTAGGGACTCAGGAATTAAAAAAAAATAAAATTTCAGGAACATTTGCTATCAATTTTTCCTCGAATATCAATACAATAAAAAATATAAATTCATGCAACTATTAAAAATATTATGATTTATTTACGTTATTTGATCAAATATTATTATTTATTTATATTATTCAATAATATCCAATATTACGAATAATCAATAATATATATAAATAGTTAGAATTTTTTATTATTTGCATTGTATAAAATAATAAAAGCGTCATTTTTCAAATAAAGTAATGTAATCAATATCATTGATATACTTTTTTCCTGAAAGTTAAAAAAGATCATTATTATTTGAATTGGACGAGAAGATACTTTGATCTAGAAAAAGTAATAAGTATGCCATTCGTCTAAAATGAAACATTTGATCGCAAGCATTAATTGAAATTTTTATTTTCTTATATTTAGTAACAAAGAAGGAAAATTATTTCACACAAAATTGTTCGACCCACATTGTTACGATGGAAATAAGTTGTATAGTGTAAGACTATAAGAAATTACAAAAATTATAATAAAAATTTCGGTAATTTTGTACCAAAATAGAAGATATAATGGAAAAATATGTAGTTCTCATTCATGAAATGTACTTTGCAAAATATCGATATATTGAACTCACTAAGAAATTTTGAAACGAGCGCGTTGAAGATTAAAAAAACTATATAATTTCATATTACTGTGCGTGCGTCTCGCGCATCAAGATCGATCGTTCTTGATCATTCAAAGGCTTCTCGGAGATGGTTTCTCACCCTCTAGCAGTGACTAAGGAAACTACGATTTTCCCCGTACCGTCATCTAACTGTGCCAATGTACGAATCTCAAAATTTACAATCTACGCTTTGTTTCTTCGCGACAATTGAATTTAAATATGTTTTAACAGTTTTCGACTTATGGCCGTATTTAATGCATGAGAATTGAGTCAAGATTTACGAAAATCCAAGTTTAAATATGAAATTACAGTTTTGTGATTCATTTGCCTTTTTTGCATAAGATAATACAATAATAATGATTGTCAATAAAAATTTCTTATTTATACTTATGATCTTTCTTTGCATATAAAGTAATTACCAACCACCGATTTCAAGGAGAAAGACAAGAAAAGTAGTATCGCAGCCTCGTAGCTGCTAGAAAAGAATCCTTTTGACAAAGTCCTCTTAATATATTGCATTGCAACAATTTCACGATAGTTTTGAACGAATGCAGAGAGATTTTCCAATATCCGTTAGATTTTAAGCATAATTTATTATTCCAGTTGAGTGAATATTTCAGGGTCAATGATGCTGTACGGCAGCGTTTATAATGGAGATTAAAAAATCTCTCGATTTTGCTCAAATATGCAGGAAGGGTGGGAGGAGAATCGAAGTCTGATCCCAATGTGAGATCTAATGAGTATTTAGTACATTCGCTCTCCATCATTGTACATAGTAAATAAATTAATTACGTATAACTAATACGGCTCTAAAAGCCTGAATAATTATCTTATTCTTATACTACTAAATATTATTTTAAATTGCGACTAACGTTTTCATTTATTTATATTTACTTATTAAACTTAATTTATTGCATTTGATTCTTTAAAGATTGATCGTTATAATTTATTGAAATTTATTATGATCAGCTATTTTATATAATTATAGAAAAAATCATTAAAATTGAATGAATAAAATGAAATTGATTAAAAAATAATTCATAAGCTTTATACATCAATTAAAACTTGTACTTTTAAACTACATTTTTATTGGTGTTAAGCTTATATATAATTTTGGTTTTTAACTTTGATGAAATGTAGGAATAATTTTGTATTGATAAATGTATTAAAAACAAAAATAATTTATCTCATTTATTAAATGACACAATTAGAAATTTAAGTTTTGTTAATGACAAAATAATTAATACAAAGGTTTTTAATAAATATTTTTTAATTTCAATAATACTAAATTTACTTTTGCACTAATTTCATTTATCAATTGAATAATTTAAGAATATAATGGAATGTACTATATATTATTATAAAATTCCATTCACTTCACTTCAAATAGATTTACAAATTTACGCAAACAATATTAGACTTAATTTGAAAAATATATTTCATTGGATAAATATTTTATACAAATGTTGAATCGATTCAAAATTAGATTCTAAATAAATGAAGATCTCTAACTTTTTTAAATATCTCTGAAGAATATTATTTAATTATATTAATTTCAATGATCATTATTTGATTATGACCAATCTTTTCAGTTGATATGTTACAGACAATAATCTAAAATTTAGTAGAGACGTTCAAATTTTTCTCTGTATCACACGATCAAACTTTTTTTTTAACCGTCAATCCAAAATAGTCTATTTAATTTGTTACTTAAACTATCTTAATCGTACTTAAAAATGATGATTTAATAGTATATGAGACTAAATTGTAACTGGAATCTCAACAATTAAACATGTAATATAATTCTTCAATAACATTTACGTTATATATTACCGAAAATTTCTTTCGGTTTTGTATTACTGACCGTTACACGCTTGTACATTCTACATCATCCTGTAATACAGTTAAAGGATGTGTATTGAGTTTAAGTACTTGTAAACAATATTATAATTTATTATTGATTGTTTGCTATATTTTATATGATATTTTTATTTATCTTATAATAGCCGAAAATTTATATTCAGTGTAGGTATTGAATTTGAAATTTGATACAAAAAATTGTTACGACATTATTTAACTTTATGAGTTTTGTTTATTTATTCTTGAATATTTACTTTATGCTCTTAAAATAGTGAATGTTATATCGAGATCTTACTTACAAACAGCAAATAAACAAAAGTAAGATTTCAATTTTATTATTTTATTATGTTAAGAATTTTAAATAATTAAAAAATTTAAGATAAAATTATCGTTTAGTAGAAGAGCTAGTTAATTGCAATTTATTCAATGTGCATAATAAATTGCTGTAAGGGAGATTATGAATAAAATTATACGAAAAAAAAGAGAAGGCCTGAAGCGAGCCATTTTTATGTTCATTATTAGTAACCTATTTTAATAATATAAAAAACATAAATTAAAGAAATAATTATGCACAGTATAATCTATGTATAGTTTTTTTGATTTTGTTGTTTGAAAAACAAAAGAATAAAAATACGAATAAAATTGATAATAATTTAATAATAGGTTAATTAACAAAATCGCATTTAATATTAACACTGTTATCAATTACTTTTTAATAAAATTATCACTTTTTCTCTTATTTTTAACAAACATAATCTTTTTTGGCATTTTCTCTCAGTTTATGCCTTATTTTATATTAGTGCTCTCAGTTCACGTTACGTAGAGTCAGTATTCGACTCAATTTTATCTTTGTAGAAATGTATGAAATGTATGAAAAAGCATAAATTTATTTAGGAATGAAATTATAAAGATGTAGGAAAAACTTTTAATTAAATTGTTTTAGCAATTAATTGCAGATTTCTAAACATATTTCATGCATTTACTAATCAATGAAAAGAAAATTTGATACGATTTATAATGACTTCATAAATAATTAAAAAAGAAAATATATTATTTTAGATACTATACATTAGCAACTATAATTATATCATCATTCAAGCTTCATGAGAGTATTTATATTTATTTATTTTTCTTGCATTATATTAACTAATACGGCACTTAATCTACAAATAACCTTTGCAAATTCATTTTGACGTATTTATTATATTTTATTCTATTCTACCGCGATTCAACGAGTTTGACAATATACGCACAGTCAATATCAAAACATAAAACGCTTATTAAATCATAATGACTTAAAGATACAAATTTTCATACTTCAATAAATCACCTTCCACTTACACCTTAATTTTTAATATAACGCTGAGTTAGCTTTCCTACACATTGCATTGTACTTGCTGCTTTCAAATCAAACAACGTCTAATAATCATTATTTGCAGTTAGAGGGATTAAAAGTAGGCCCTAGCAATAATTAATTCAGCGGCAAAAATAAAGAGACGCATACCGGCTATATAATCTAATTTAAATCGAGCTATGAAAGATTTTTTTCATTACATTCCCGAGCAGCGTAAAAGTAAAACCGCTGAGAAACGTTATATTCACGAAAAATTACAAAATATCTGTCGGCTTTCCTCTTCCAACCGACTTACCCTATTGAAATCCTCAGGTACATGTGGTGCACTTGTCTGGCCAGAATGACGAGGAAACGCGGAACTCAGTCGCACCAATCCACCATTGACGGATACCACACACGCCTTCCTTTTTCACGAATGCCGTACAAATGACCTCGTGCACAAATAAGCACCAACAGTTGGCTTCCATTATTTCAAGCGATTCTCCTTGTCGTGTCGCGACGAGGACTACTTACTTACGAGGATCGCAGGCGTTCGATGATCTTGGCCGATCTCGGGCGCGCGCTCCTATAAAATATCTCGACGATTTGACATTTTTCGAGCAGTCCCTACCCCCCCCCCCTCCTCGCCCACCAGTACTTTGGCATTTGTAACGGTGCTCTCGAAGTTAACATACATTCGTTGTCATAAGTCATTGTGATAAAGTTCATTGCTTGTGGCTCTGCCGATCTTTGGCACGATTTTTCAACCATTTTTTCTTTATCCATGATTTTGATAATGTGCACATTACTTTTGCGATATTGTACTTGCAACTTCGAGTTCTTAAACGCATTTCGGAATTTTGCTGCGTTCATAGCGTTGGGTAATTTGTCTTAAACGAGGGTAGGAGCAATTGCAACAAAATGGCAAAAATCGTTAAAAATAATAATGATAATCTAAATATAAGCCTTATTAATTATGTGACTTATAGCTCCTGTATCAAATTATGCAATTAAATCTCAATTACGATTACTTCAGTTAACTTGATTAGCTATATTTATATATTTATATATATAAATTTATATTTATATATATAAAATGTACGACATAAGATACATAAAATTTTTATTTCTAGAATTAGCATAGTTAGAAGTATTTTAAGATAAATTTCAATTTTTACTTGATTCATTAAAAAAATTCTGATATTCTTAAATTACGGAATTCAAATATTTTAAATATTTTCAATAAGTTATGTGATGCTGAATTTTCTTCCATTATTACAAAGGTTTAAAATATTCCAAAGGATAATATACTACATTATCAATTCTCTTTTTATGTATTTATCAAACTTTCTTTACTGTGTTATGAAAATTATATTCTTAATTTGATAGAAGGATACATAATGCATAATATTGCTTGTATCTTATTACTATCCTTACTATATAGAAATTAAAAAATAAAATAATTTTTTTTCTATACTATTAATGTGAATGTGAAATTTTATCTAATGAAATTTTATAAATTTTTCATGATTTAATGCCTATTTATTATTACGACTCTATAATTCTCCCGAGCAGAGAATACCAATTATATGTCAATTAATTATATTAGTAATACGCCTGACGCTCAGCTCCATAAAATAAAATACGTATCCTCTGGTACACGTGATCCTTGAAATGTATTTTTCATACATGTGTACACAGCCTTGTTTTCTAAATACTGTTGATGTTAAATAAATTGTGCTTAAAGATAGTAGTTTGAAATGGGCAGGGAAGGCATGCCATTCCAAAAATAATGAATTGTCAAAGAAATATATTGACAATGGCGAAAAGTATTTTGCAAATTTACACGTGGTATTGCAAATTTACGTTTTGAGGTTAGAACTGTGTTAGAAAAGTGAAAGATACAATGTTATTTATATATTTTTGTATATTTTCTAATCACATAAATCTACTCTCTTAATATAATTAACGTCACATTACTGTTAAATTTAAATGCACAAATTGGCATAACGAGATTTCTTAAAAATCACGCGTAATTAATGAGATTGTAATGTAATTAGAAAAAAAAAGCTTATGCATCGCTATTATGAAGGTGACAAGCTTTCATTGAAGCTAAACATTAGGCATCGCTCTCAGTGAACCGCGGTGAATTTCCTTAAATATTAATGTTCACGTACGTGACGATAAATGGTTACTATTCTTGCAAATCAATCTGCTTATTTACAGCGTGATTTTGTCGTTGGAAAAGCCGCTTGTAAACGTAAGAAAAACCTTAATTCAAACGGACAAGCCGCTCGCAATTGCAGATAGAAGATTCCACGATAAAGGTGATCGAAACGGAGATGCGCCGGCGCAGTAATCGTAATTGCCTTCTATCTCGCTCTTTCTTCACAATTGCCGTTAGCGCTCTATTAAACATCGATCGGAGGCCGTTGGTGCCGCTCTTCCCCAGTTCGTTTCTTTTTCATGAGGAATGTCTCTTATGAATCGAGTCGATCAAGCTTCTGCATCGCGGCCCCGGCTAAAGGAAGCCGTCTGTCCTTTCGGGCAGCTTTGAAATATCAACAAAAGAATAAAAACTACGCGGCAGTCGACGGACCGCGTGTTTCACTGCAGCCCCGACACGGGCGCACACACTCACTCGCTCGCGCCGAGAGCGAGACGGAGAGTGAGAGAGCGAGCGAGGGGAAGCGAGCGGTAACTTAGGGGGAAGGAGGGGTGGCGGTGGCGGCAGAGGTGGCGGTGGCGGTGGTGGTGGTGGTTACGGTGGTGGTGGTGGTAGCGGTGGATGGGTGGCAGCGAAAGATCGAGAGAGCGAGTGAGAGAGGAGGCGGTGGGAGTGCGCGCGCGCAGGTATTCGCCGATGCACGCGAGAGCGAAGGGCAAAAATCGATAAGACGTCGAGGGGGTTGTAATGCAAGCGCGCGCGCGCGCGCGCACCATTGCGTCGACGGCTTCTCTCTACGGACATATACAGGGACGCATTGGCGAGACTCTTGGCTCGGAACTTTTCATTTAAGTGTGAGTGAGGGGCACGGGTTGGGCGCGGGCTCGGGGCCGAGGAGGAGGATAAGGAGAAGAGGAAGGAGTGGCAGAAGTGCTTATAATACCCGCTTGCGCGCACACGAGGGGAAGTCTTGACGAGCGGCTCCGCTTTCATTCGTGGCTCCCGTTAGCGCGCGCGCATTCAACTCCATCGCGCTCGTCCCCTCGCCTTCTCTCGCTCGCTCACCCACACGAGCCCCGGCAGACACGCGGAGCGCATTTAAGAGCACGCAAGCGGACGCGCGCGCCCGCGCGCGCACGTCACACACAGATTGGGTTGGCGAGAGAGAGAGAGAGAGAGGGTCGCGCGATCTCGTTCTCGCCCACACGCACACGGACGCGAGTTCCGGCAGATCCGCGCTAAGTCCCCCACCTTAGTCGAGCAGACGCGAGCGCGCGCGCCGCACGTTTCCCTCTCGTTCGCTCTTCGCTTTTTCGTGCGCGGCAAAGGAAGTAAGCGACAAGCGATA
>JAPYYT010000206.1:0-70379 GCA_030522565.1 Ceratosolen corneri
AGGTATAGGGAAAAAGCATCTGTAGCGAAGTAGAACGTGGGGGGGGGGGGGTTGGAAGAGTTGAAAAAAGCGGGTAAGGAAGACGAAGGAAAGTTTCAAAGTCCAGGGACTCGCGAGGAAACTTGAACGACGTTGCGGGGATCGCTAAGTAAAATGAAGAGGATTTACCGGCGAAACGGGGAACACATTTTTTTTGACTGGCTTTCGTGGAAAATTAAGCAAGTGAAAGCTTTTAAAATTAGCTTGGCGCACATTCAAATTTCTTCATTATCTTCCTGAGATTCCTTTATGAATAAGTTATGGAAAGGACAAGAAATTGCTTGATTTTTTAACTCGCCGTACGGTAAAGTTAATCGTACATTACGTTCTTCAAACAAGCTGAATGAGCTGAAAACTGCTTGTGCAAAAATTATCAGAATAACTTGTAAATAGAAGGATAATGAATTTCTCTTTAACTACTTTCGCAACAGATTATGCGGACGTTACTTTCCATTTCACCAGTATTATTTCTTTTAATGAATTTTCCTCGTGAGAAAGTTCTGCTTCTGTATTGTCGTTTATGCATAATAGAGGGGCTGCATTATTAAATCCCTATAAATATATATGATTTCGTGTATTTGGCAAAAGATTAGATTAGTCGCGTTTTCCCATTTACTTTACATATTCTAAAATTAGCATATTTAATAGGCCATCAAATCTAGCGTACACCGATATAAAATACCACTCGCAGCGAGCTTTATAAAAGTGCATAAAAACTGGGATGAAAAAGATCATTTATTAAAGAGGAGCCTGCGGACATTAAAAAAGCCTTTCAATTATAAGAATGCAATTAAGTGTTGAATAAAGTGAAATTGAAAATTTTGCAGGACTTTAATGGGAAGCAGCTGCAGAACTAAAAGAAGTTTTCAGTTTGACTACTTAATATATTATATAATTATCGTGCGCATTAATATTATATTCATTAGCCAAGCACTTAATTAAAATCTATGATACTTTACTTCATTATACACGCTAAAGCAAACAATAATGTGTCATTTGGCCTTGAAATTAACATTTCAATACTAATTAGTTCTTTCGAAACTTAATATGCCTTCGTGAGTTCGAAATCCAAATAATTTGACAGCAATGTTGCAATAAAAGGCTCGCCCAATGAATAGTGAGGCACACATTTCTCCATAAATTTTCCGATAACGCACAAAGAGTAGACTATTGCTTTTCAAATGACATTATTATTAATTCCAATAATTGCGAATATGACATTGGAAGTACTAACGATGCACAGGGTAGTCTTTTTGGATTTACTTATTATTCCTGTGCGAATATAATCGAATATTCGTAGCTGCGCTTGAGCTGCATTTAAGTATCCACGCTAAATAACGATAAATTATCTTCGCCAGAGTCACGCACCACAATGGCCGCTGATTCCTCGAGGAAACATTTTGTCGCTTTATCGGCTCAGACGAGGATTTCGCGCGGTTTGACGGCAAGGAAGTGCGGCACTAGAGCGACAGAGACCGAGAAATCCCCGATGGAGTACGTCCTGGGCGCAAGGTGCTTACGAACCTGTTAAATCCTTTTGGATCAGGCCATCGGCTTTCAAGCCCGAGGGGCAAAAGCTTTTTCCGCTGGTGCGCTCGACGAGTGGCCAAGGTCGTCAGATTTTAACGATCCAGCCCCGTCGCCGCTGTCGCACTTGCGAATGAAAACCTGGATCACTTAATAATGGCGGCACGAGAGTGAAAACAATGCGATTGCATCGAGTTGAAATTAACGAGCGCAGTTTGCGCATTTAATATTTCCACCGAATATTGCCGGCCGCTGATGCGTTTGAGGGATTTACAGCTTATGCATACGACACGGTTTTTTGCTTAGTGTTCGTTTTTGCTTTTTTTTTTTATGAAAATTTCGTTGATGCCGGCTGAACTGACGAGCTTGTCGCTACAACACTTTCCCGATAAAATCATTCGTGCCTGTAAAAAATACCCTGCTGATAAAGCTTCGTATTGCTTATTGTGAGCGACGCGTGAAAAGCTCCAATGGACATAGATTATGCTAATGATTATTTTACGGTAGGGAGTATTTTCTAAAGCCTATCTTCTTAAGCGGCGACAACTCATTACTCGCCAACTCGCAAATGTATGCGCAATAACTATTAACAATTTTTAATAATACGGCAGCTTATAAAGATCCCTTGGTTTTACAATCCCGCGAGCCTCTGATCATTTTACCTTTGCTTAGGCCTTGATGACTGGGCGTCTCAAAGTCAATTACGCTCACAGTCCCATCTACGTGATTATAAAATGGCAAAAAAGCCACTTTAATCTCGGTAATGACTGCATATAAGTATAAAGGAGCGAGACTAGCCAAGAGCTAAGAAAAGTAATTACGAGGATGGACTAAGTAAGTTATTTCTCCCGGTTCTCCGGTATGTTCGAGCGAGCTTCCGTGCGTCGCCATTTTTTTCGCCCAACCTCCTCTACATCCGCAGACATAGACAAAACGAAGCAAGAGATCTTAGAAAGCGCGTGCGATGGAAAGATACGACAAGTAAATTTTCAGGGAGAGCCGTTGCATTTCCGCTCGACGAGTCAAAGCATCCAGGAGCGGAAAGTCAAAGGATTCCCTTATTTTCTCATATTTTTCGGGAGCGCGTTCTTGTTGGCGACTCCTCGCCATTCCTTAGACAACATTTCTCAAGCTTTGCAGAAGTGCACGTGAAATTTTCATCCTCGACACGCACGACTTCCGACATTTCCGCATTTTGCTTCCAACTCTTTATGACGAATGCGTTTCACAATCAATATTCGTCTTTGGACTTTATTTCAACGGAGTTTCAAATAAATTTCACATTTGATAATTGTAATCTAGATGTTTATATTGAATTGAATTCTATTTTGGCGATTTTTAAGTGAAAAAAATTGTCGGGACACATTACTCGATCGATGAATATTAATTGTCGAAATGTTGAGCGGATGCTAATAAAGTTCGATCAACTATAAGATAGAAATGTTCTCTATTCATTTGTGAATGAGAGTGAGAAGTGATGTATATTGTAATACTTATTTTAATTTACGAAAGTAAATTATGAATGAGAGGTGATTCATTTGATTTTATTCTCAAACTAGATATTAAATTTAGATAAATTTGCTACGACATTAATTTTTTCCCTGAAGGTGAGTTGCAGGCGCATAACGAGGCTTCCTTTTTACTTGTAGTTGACAAAAAGCCGTAGAATTAGTCTATAATCCTGCATTTATATTAAATCCTTCTTCCTTTGTCAGGTGCGTCAGTGTTCTCTCTCCTCTCTTCTCTCTCTCTCTTTCATCACGCTAGTTTGTTTTCTTCTTTCTATCCATAATCGTATTGTTGCCTTTCCTTTTTTCATTTAGAGATTTACGTTGTTTATTGCAGTTGAAAATGGCAAATAAATCCACTGTAAAAAATTATCTTTATAGATAGAAGCTGTTGATAAATATTTTTCGGCCGCGCGATCTAATTCAAGTAAAAGCTTATCTAATTATAAATTACATAAATGACTCAAAGTAGCTTGATTTGTCCCATTCAATTATCTGCCTTTGCCACATTTGACAATCTTCCAGCTAAATATTGCCAAATTCCTACTTTAATAATGGATGACATACTACTGGAAAAGGGAACCAGTGGCATTATCACCTCGAACATAACATCGATGACTCTTGTTTTATTAACTTCATTACCATCGGCATGTCAGCCACTTGTTTGTTATAATCTTTTCTAGGACGGCCAAGCTCACAGAAATGACTAGAATTAAAAGAAAAAGAAACAATGCAGTTAAAAGTCAATGGTTCCTCCGTCCATTATGGATCTTCCCTTCAATATCTGTCTCAAATTTACTCGTAGGCGTCTCTCTCGTTCTCCCCGATTTCGTCATTCCCGATCTTCCCTTCGCAGAATATTTGCGTTCGGCGGCTCGGAACAAAGCTCCAAACTTCTGTAATTTCAATTTTAGATTATTCTCCTAGCGGTGACGCCTCCTTCGTCGCTCTTCCACCGGCCGATTCCGCCCGCAGTTGTGATCTCGTACTCATTGTCCTCAGCCGTCGCGCAAAGTCTGGAAACGCTAAATCTTGCTTCTTGCTCGGCGAAATTGTACGCGCACTGAATTTTACAGCCATTTTCCCTCTCCCCAGCGCATAACCGGCATAATGTGCCATTTCAGATGGCAACTCGGCTCGCTTACAATATTTGACAGCCCTTCCCATCAGGTCGTATCTTACTTTTAGAAGGGAATTAATCGATCATAGGCATATTCGGAGGGCCATTGCAAAAAATAGTTATATAAATGAATTTCAAATGCATTATATGTATAAAAAATTCTGTTCTTTGTACTAAAAATTTTCTAAACCGTAAGCCACAGGTCTTTGCTAATGAAGAAAACTAACTTTAAGAGAAGTCAGCAGTTTTGTGTAGTGGAACTTCCTTAATGCGACGCAAAGAAGCAAAATTGCTGTCCACGAGTTGAGAAACAATTAACACTTAACATTGAAAACAAGCTAACTTTTACTGAGTATCTATAAATAAATACTACGTAAAGTTTCATTCGTTTCAACAAACGGAACAATTAGAAATTTGTAGTATTAATCAACTGCATATAACAATGCAATAATTTTTATATTTTCATCAAATAATAACTTTAAAGATTTTATTTAATAGGTAACATTAAAAGTATTATCACCGATCGATAAGTGCTTATAATTAAGTTTTTTTTTAATAGAATGTATGATTTCACATTGTCTCGTTATTTATAGGACTTTTACCTTAAATATACTGTAATATAATGAAAAACTTTTACCTGAAATATACTGAAATTAGGAAGTTATATTTACATATTACGTATTACATTACAGAAGCTGTGAACCGTTTCATCTTATAAAAATCTTATGAAATTCCATTTTTCATTTTTTGCTAGCTCTTTTCTCTGTCGTAATAAATTTAGGAAACTTAGTAAAAAAATTTATGTATTTTTGTTCGAGCTAACCACGATTATAGATGACACATAATATAGAAAATAGATTAACTATTTTCGATTAATTTTATCAGGCATTTTAAATTTTCTACCGCTTTCTTGACATTAAACATTAGATTTAGCAATAAAGATATTACACATACACGTAAATCATTATTAACTTTGTTATATGTCATATTTTACATACGACAGTTTGAGAATGCATAAAATATTATAGAACTATTAAACTCTCGTCGATCATAGTACCTTTGTAATGACATATTCTAAACAATATTATTTGTAAAAATTACATTTTACGTGCAAACAATCCATACCAACGCAGCTACGTATGCACACGCACACACACACACACACACACACGAATTATGTGCATATTAGAGCTGGAAAATGCTTAAATAGTGTATATTGGTATCAACGAATGTAGACTTTGTTGGTGGGTGTAATAAGCATCCCGCATCTTCAGAAGGTAAAAATTGAAACGTACACATTCCGATTTCGTAATAACGTGAGAAGAAAAGTATGTTAGGCCTCTTATTCGCGCCATTTTTGTAATGAACGGTGACGAGCACAACTGAAATATGCGAATTTTCCGGGTTAACGGGAATTACAGGAGGACAGCCGTATAATTGCAACGGACCTTCATTATTGGCAACACGTCGGTGTAATTATCGCATGGTCTGACCTCTACTCAATACACGTGGAGCATTCCGTGTCAACCGATTACGTTGCATTAGGAATTAATTAAGTCGTAATTATGTGGTGAAATATGTGTAAGTTTGGCGATGATTTCGTCATTTAATACATTGATATATATATATAAGAAAATGTGGGCAATATTAGCTGTTTGAATGATTGAAAATTATTTATAAAACGAGAAGAAAAAAAGTTTATCATTTTATTGGGCGGCTATACGAGATTTCATTTAGAAAAATATTTCCTATCATTTAACTTAAAATTAACGTTTTAAAGTGCTAAATAATCAAGTTTTCATTTGGATGACTTTCAGAATGTATTTTACATCATATAGAGTAATTAAAATAAACTTTCTTCGTTCATTGTACGGATCCTAGAAAGAGCTTGAATTACGAGTTGCAGAATAATTGAAAGGGTAAAAATAATAGTGACAGCACCTACTGATTGTACATAGTACTAGTTCACATCAAATTTCTCTCGAGAAGATTAATCACCGCCTGAGAGACTGAAACTAAATATCAATTTTCTTATTTAATCTGCTTTATCGTAAACTTCAAAAAGTTAATGCTTAATTCAATGTGTTGATGTTGTTATTGATTGAGATGAATCGATTAAGGATAAAATGTAAAAATACTCGTTGATTTTAACAAAGTCAAGGTTGATTGATTTTACGTTTTTATTTTTCAAGATGTTTACAGTTTTACAATGATTTTTAGGATTAAGTTTTAGCTTGAGTAAGAGTATTATTTGCCTGTTGCACGTTGACTTTAATTCAAATAATCAAATAGAATAAATTATGGCTACTTTGCTAGGTCGAAAAATAAATCGCAAAAGGCTCCTCATAAACTTTAACCTTACAATTTTATTAATTGTAAGTTGGTTTTCTAAAGCTAACATTCATATTGTAGTGCTTAATTAAAAAATCCCATATTCCAAGTCTTTCATTATGTGTTTTATAAATATGTTTTTTTTTTTACAAATATGATAAATCTCGTATTAATAATATTTATGCGAATATGTATTTTAAACGTACAATTATATATAAAATAAACATTAGTAATCGAGATGAAGGCTTATAAAGTTTAGTACATAGTCGTATATAGAAGTATAACGGATATTTGTATTATGCTGAAACTTAATTTTACGTTTTAGACACAAAAATTTAGGTCACAAATGAGTCACAAGGATAAATAGTAAAACTGATTTTAAATGATAGTATGCAAAGAAATTAACGAATAACCAAGAATTACAAGTCAATGATTGTTTTCAGTCATTCCGACTAATGTCTGCTCTACGTATTGTATGATATAAATCATAAAATGCTAATATATCATACGAACATCAAATAAGTCAAATGAACTTAATAAGTTCCAAGTTATAGTTGATGATTATTATAAAAATAAGGAAACTCGTTTATTCTGCAAATAATGATACCGCTGTGACGAAACAATGTTCTTATATTTTGTAATAATTCTATTTCAGTTTATAAATAGTTTCGCTTAACTTTGTTTATTAAAATGAATAATACGTTTTTAATAGGAAAATCCACGAGTACGTTTGAGGATGATTAGAACGATGGATTTCCTTGACGGTTACACGAGACGCGAAAGAATTTTGAAATGTTAATAGGCTTCATCAAGAAGATGCAATATTATAAGACGAGTAATTATTATTTTTAAATGCAAATTGTCCTCTGAATTGTACATTGTGAGTGCAACAATAACGGCTGTCGTTCGAGCAAGTAATAAAAAATCTACGACGATACGAAAGAATGGATCATACGTATCTTCAGGCACATCGATCAATACAATACCTACTACCACCTATATACTTATTTATATCTATGAGCTTATGAGCTTTATAGCTCACGTACTCATATTAGTGTCGTATTTTTATTAACAAATGTCGATGCATAATGAACTGTGGTCTCCAAGCGCAGAGGCTGCACTTACGCTTTGCTGGATCAAAGAACTTTAATTTGCTACGGACAATTTGCATTCTAATTACCCATAATTATGATAATCAACGATCGAGCCTTACTTTCGTCGCGTCCAATGAACATCTCGAATGAAAAAATCGGTAATTTGTCAACGAAGCACCAAGCAGCATCACTCGACTTGCCGAGCCACAATAGCGAGAATTATTTTATCAGACGATTAGACGAGCAACAACGCTACCACAGATCACAATAGCAGCACGAGGAAGCGGTGAAAAGTGCGCGTAAAAGTAGCACAATTAAACATTATGGCACGTATATAAATATCGACGAGGCATGCCGCAGCAATGTCGGGGCTCCAATTACGCTTTCGCAAATGAGCGAGACAGAGAGGGAGCGCGACGCCGAGAGAGAGAGAGAGAGAGAGAGAAACCGCGCGCTCGTGGAAACACAAGAGGAATACGAAATAAATTTTATATGCGCTCTCAAGGCTGGCGGACGCCAAGATGCCGCGCTAAGTAATGGAAGTGCAAAAAGGCCGCGCACACAGACACACGTGTGTGGCACCGCAGCTCGGTCCCATTGTTAAACCCGAGGAGGTCACTTTGCGCAAGTGCAAGTGCCGCGGGAACCTTGTAACAGATCGCCTGGCAGATGCTTATTCTCACACTTGGGAGGTGGGGTGGGGGGAGGCCCTTTCACTTCGTCCTCCTCATCTTCATTTAGCCACCTCGGAACGACAATAATCCCATTCATTTTGTCATTCGCAACCGTTCATTTTGAGCAACCGCACTCGATCGCGCACTCGATCAATCCGGGGTTACGTGGGGCTGTTAAACTGTAATCACGATTTTACGAAACACCGCGCTCCGACGCTTTAGGACGCGAGGAGATTTGAAATTGCCAATGAGTTATGGGAAATTGCAATGACACATCGATGATTGTGCACGCGGGTACTCTCATCTATTCAATACGCTCATTGTCACTTTATGAAGTTGTTCCGAAAGTTTTTTTATTAAATTGGTGCAAATTAAGTTTGCACGAGCCAACTGCAATTGAGAATGCGACATTGTGTTTATAGAGTATGTATTTCGAATGGAGTTGGTTGTAAATAAATTTGTGAAAATTCAAGCTCATTATTCAATGTTTAGCTATACGTATTTGCCATTGTATACATTATTATAAGCAATCTTCAAAGGTCTTATAGCAATATTCGTAGAACGTTGCTGTGAATAAATGCAATTTAAAATTATAATACGGTTTCACGCAATCTAATTATTACAGATGCAAAAGCCATGGATTTCCTTCGCCGTGACTACTTTGCTTTTAGAGTTTGAAAAACACGAGTTTATTAGTTTCATTATAAATTATATGATAAATTTCACACAACATAATTATACTGTACGTTTCTGAAGAATGTGCAAGATGTGTAAATACAATCATTTTGTTAAAAAAAATAAAAAAGAAAATTGAAAAATTACTAATTTTCAAGAAGCAATTTGTTCAATTGTTATTTACTCAGCAATAATAATGAATAAGTGGTTGAGAGGAAAAAATGCGGAAATTGAATTAACAGATAAATATACAATAGTACGTTAAAATTCATACTGAATAATCAGTTTTAGATGATAAAATTCATTGGTCAGTACTATTTTTATTTATAAAATATGCTTCAATGTGAATGGAACAGGAATTTTTTTTTTTCTTTCCCCCAAATAGATTATCATAATAAACAACGAATTTATAAACACTAAATTTCCCTATGCATGATTACAAAAATAATTATATAGTTCAATTCCGTAATTATCACTATTTTATTATGAAACGCCTTCTTCTTTTCACATCATTTTTCAAACAAAATACCTGACTACTTGTTATTTAAAGTACAAAGAATGTGCTCATATTGAACTATACTTATTACGTGTTTTTATGTGAAATTCTAATTTTCAAAGGTACATTTGCATAAATTTATATTCATATGATAAATGTCCGTGTAGTTTAATACATAATATAGGCAATGTTTAAAATTATAATGAATCATTTTTCTTTCATCTCAAATAAATAATATATTGTCTTGCTATTGGATTTATTCCCGTAGAATTTCATGTTATGTAGAATATTGAAAATTCACAATCTTATAATGAATGTTACAGTATCTAGAAATACGAACGCAACTATATTTAACGTACTTTCCGTGAATTATAATATTACATTATCAGAATTCTATCCATAAAATCTCTCGAGTATACTATTAATAAATCATGAAATATAATTACGCGTTAATAAATGATTACTTAACCAAATAACTAAAACATTCGTCTTTTATTTATAAACTTAGATCATACATATTTAGACGTTCACTTCATTACCATCGAAGAACACATCTGTACAGAATTTGCAATCATTATCAGAACTTTTTGAAACGTAACAAATTCCTCCAAATGAATATTATATAAACAATTGCTCGAAAACATTAAAAAATCCATCTTACAAATTCAAAAACATATACACTTGACCTCAAAGCCCACACTCGTACATACTTCAATTTATATATGCATTCACAACATCGTAAAAAGGGTGGTTAATAGCGGTTAATTCGCATGCCCATGTTCGAACGGATGTATAAAAAATTTATATTCTAATGTTAACATTGGCTAAGAGATAAGAACCTATTTCAAAACTTCGCGAAAATACGCGCATATCAATGCAATAAAAAACGTATATAAATTGTGATTTTCGCGATAGTCCCGTGAGAAGGAGGAGAGCGAGTCTTATCAGCACGGGCAAGTGCAATTGGAAGAAGAGTGCAATTATTATTATCGGCCGCTAAGACTTTCGCGTGCAACGCTTCGTCAACGCGCGTTTATTATCCACATCGAACCCCCGGCTAATATTGACCTGGACGGAGTTCTCCCAGTCTACGGACATTTGACCAAGGTTGACGTGTGCACGGGGAGGCAAAGTCAAGCTCGTGGCGACGGTGCAGTGACCACGTCGAGAGAAAGTTCGTTATGTCTTGCATTATAAAATGAAGGAAATTTGCTTAAAAAGGTAATGGGGCGAAAGTGTACTTTAGCACAATTTTATGCGATACTCGGTATATATACATATAGAAACAGAGAGAGAGAGAGAGAGAGAGAGAGAGAGAGAGAGAAACTTTAATAATTCAAGACCATTAAAACAGCACAATTTCATATTGATGGACTAAGAAGTTATAGATTTCATTATCTCGTCTGCCTCGATTCGTTCAAGCTTGGAAATATTTTGAATCGTTAATTATCATAAGGTTCACATGCGATAAGAATCTCGATCACGCTTTTAACAATGGTTTTATTAATTAAATATTATTATAAAAGTATTCTTTAAGGATCAGCCACCATAAACATTTTTCTTAATGTATCTCCTCATTTTTATTACAATAATGTATGGGAAAAGTTTCTTTTTTCTTTTTATACACATACGATTCCATTGGATTTTTAAGAGTAACTGGAATTTTATTATTATATTTGTCTATAAGCATTACGAAATATTGGCTTTTTAAGAGTAACTGGAATTTTATTATTAAATTTGTCGATAAGCATTACGTAATAATTTACCTCTGTTGTTATTTATAAATTTATGACCAAGTCATCTTGTATCGATAATTATTACCTTATTGAATGCAAATCAACTGCAATTATTACGATAATTATTACACAATTTTTGCATTTAGATTGAAGTTTTTTTTTTCTGATTTAATCTCTTAATTTATTGCAGGATGAAATGCTTTACTCTATCAAGTACGATATTTGTTTTCATTAGTGTTAGCATATGCCGATGCAAAAGGAGAATAATTTATGGCTATTTACAATTTTCTATTTTATTCGCCAATTCATCGCTTTTACGATAATTCAATGAAACTTATACACATTAGCAGTATCTCACACATCTTCAATATGAGCGACATAAAAATAGAAAGTAAGGAAGCGACAAGTACGATGCTCGTACGAGAACGTTAAGTAGTCTTATGTTGGCATTTATAAAAGTGTCACACATAAATAGCAAAGTCTGCTGCTAAGTATGCACAGAGCGTAATATTCAGAAAAGTAAAGTCGAAATTTCTTGATAATGCGAAGCAAGAAATAAATAATGAGATGAAACCGAGCTTGACTTGACTTTCTCTATATCACATAAGTTTGTAACTGTTGATTATTCTATAGCTTACAATATGTACAATTATATACAATTTTAGTGAAAAATTAAATGTAAAGCCGTATTTCATATTGTTACAAGTAATTTTAATATAATTTAATTTGATATAAATTTAATGATGAGACTAATTTAAGTGGACACATAGTATTAGTTCTCTAAAAGTATTTTATAATTAGAAGACATTTTTGCATAATCCGTCTGATTTTTAATAACAATAGATATGCGATTATTACCTTGGGATAATAAAAATTATTTTATCCACTATATCCCGCTTCGTAGCTAGCACAATTAATATTATGACATACCACTTTTATATTCATCTACTACATTATTTTCATCAAGTTTTACAATATTACTCGAATACTGTTATTCTAATCTTATTATTTTTTTTTTTTTTTTTGTAATACCCTTTTTAATGGTTCTTTTAAGAATAGATATCATTTATTATTTTGCAATGTGTAAAGAATGTGTTTAACATGGAATTAAATGTGAGATATTAAATCATAACATAAATAATATATTTTTTATAAATGGAATTTTTTTAATCTTTGGTATTATTGCAATTGAAATCAAGTTTTTAAATTATTCCCTTCAATTTCAAAATTATTTTAATTGTCTTAGCTATTTGAAATTATCTTTACATGAAAAAACAATCTAATACCTACATTTGTGACATTTTGCTTTACTTTGAAAATTACTTTGACATTGGAGTAGATAGAGTAAAATATTTTCCAAAGTATATTATTAAAGTGTAACGTCATTATATTTCATACCCTTGCGTGTTTTGCGTATTTTTCTATGTTCGTAAAGTATCATTCATTTACAAAATTCCTCTGTATAAAATCTATCGCAATTATCTAAATCGTTCTGCAAAGTTTCGTAGTAAAGTAGAAACTTGAGAAAAATCAATATTATATCAATCATATATTCAGTATTGTATTTATTAGTACATCACATAAGATATTGACATAATATTTGTCGAGACATTAAAATATATCGTAAATTTAAGGAAAAAAATAAACTTGAACGATGCATCTGCAATTTTAGCATATCCCGTGTCTATGTGAGTTAATGAGTACATTACACTTAAGTGTCGTAAGATGGCAGGATTTTGGTAAATTTGAAAATTAATCGCAAGGATTTATTGTACCAATTCATTTAATTTTATCAGAATGGCACTAAGCAATGGTACACGCTTTCTTAAGTTATTAGCTTTTATAAAAAATGTAGGGCACGAATTTTGGATTATCGGATTGTGCACATAATTCAACCAATGCAGTGCATATTTGCATTTAACAGAAGTTCGATCATTTCGTCAAATACGAACGAAAACCATATTGATATTTACCTTCAACAAAATTTTCATCATTTCACCAAATACATAACGATTTTCATACCCCTGACATATCACGTTCAAAATAAATTTATAAAATAATTAAACGATATGTCGCAACTACATGGTATCTAAAAAGGTAATTAAAAGTAAATTATTGGTCATAGAGGCTTTTTAGCCTATGCTTTGCAATGATAATACAGATGTCACTATATAATTGTGCAACCAAATTCCATTTGTCAAATTTAAATACGTTTATTTAAAAATTTCAGTTTAATGATTAGCATTACATTTAATTTAAACAAGAAAATTAATTGAATTTTTTTCTATAGATGCCAGGCCTTGTAGATAGACATTTATCTTATTATAATAATCAATAATAATAGTTAATCAAGATAAATGTCTATACATTATTTTTATGTAACGGTGTTTTTGTATTTCAGTTGTTTTCATTGAATTTTGTACATTTTAATAGTGTAAATAACGCTATCGTTTTATATAAATTTCCCTAAAGATAATAAACAGATTGATTATACTAATTTTAAATATGTGCTTCTTAAGTTCCTTTGAAATAACTAAATTTAAATAATTCAACATTGCTCCAGGCAGTAAATGTCACTACTTTTAAATGACGTGTCATAAAAAGTACCAATATATCAGTCAAGTGAAAAATGTTATAGCTAATTAATCGAATGTTATCTATAGCCTTTAAAATATTATCGCATAAACATTAACTGGAAAATAAATGGGATTCGGACGTTCGAGTATTTTTAATAGAAGTCACGGTAATGTGCATATTTTAAATACACGATGTACAGCACACAAGCCACACAATCGAAACTGACGCCACACACGCACACACACACACACACAAAATGTAATTAAATAAATGGGATTCGGACGTTCGAGTATTTTTAATAGAAGTCACAGTAATGTGCATATTTTAAATACACGATGTACAGCACACAAGCCACACAATCGAAACTGACGCCACTCAAAAAACATACACACACAATGTAATTAATAAACATCATTGCCAAACAGCGATAAATCCAGGATGAAGTCAAGTCTTCGGGTATTCCATTCGAATATTAATCCTCGTCACAAGCACCTACAGGCTCATTCCCGTATCAATAGCAGAGAAAAATGCGAGCCGCACCTCCGCACTTTAATCTTCCATTCGAAGCTCAGTATCATTGCCAATCTGCTCCTCCACTTTCCTGCGAATCTCTTTCTTTCTTTTATCTCTGCCGCCCTCGAACCCCCCCAGCCATTAGACTACTCTTTTCCATCTCGCTCCATCGTCTGCGGATCCTTCGGCTGTCTTCCACAATAACATTCGTCCTGCATTCTCAAGTCCTTGCCGAGCTGTACGTTGCCCCTTTCACACGCGGTTCCCTGAATTGGAAATAGAGACAGCCTCGATGTATTCGCCGATATTATCGCTCTTTCCCACTCCCTGCTCATGAAAGCTACATTATTATTTAATGCGAGTGCGGACTTCAAGGGGGCAGGCTTAAATGAGTTGAGGGCCGGAGGAAGGAGGCTGATGTATTGGGCAAATAAATGTCTTATGAATGTAATTCGGAAGCTTGGAGAGTTTTAGAGTGTTTATTTTTCCAGCTCAGGAGCTGCTGCAGAATCTCGATTACTTTATTTGATTACGAGCAGATGCTCTCTTTCGAGATTTACCGGGGCAATGGAAGTGAGCTAGTTCGACTTGCAGTTCCATCAAACGGAAAAGCATGCGAATCCAAGGACAAGTTGGCAATTCAAAGTCCATAACTTCTCCTTACACAGTAATTGAAGACAGTCAAGCTCCGGCCTTCAATTGCATATTCATTTGTTGTCTCCTCATCTAGAAATCCATCCACCCTTTCTCTTATTTTCGCCACTCGACTCAACTCGCGTTCAACTCAAACTTCAAATGTTGGCTCTCTTACAATAACTTCTATCGATTCCAGTCGATGGCCGCACGCTTGAATAATCCGCTCGTAATTAAATCCCGAGTCCCACGTCAGATATCCCTTTTTTCTCTATCAATTTTACGAAAATGTCCTCGTTAAGGCTCTGCGCAGACGTCCCGAATTATTTTATCGAGCGGTCATCGGAATAGAAGAGACTCGATACACTTTACGAGTGAGTAATTGCCTTTGCATTCAATAATTCCAATACGCTGGCGTAAAAAGTGAAAAAACGTCGATTTATTTAAAAAAAAGTTTTACTATTCCAACTTGTGAGAATTGTGTGAATTTAATGTTTAAAAGTGCTTTTGCATAATTTGATCGGATGATAGTCAAAACATAATATTAATTAAACAACATGTGCGCCTTGAGTGATAAAGTTTTTAATAGAGTGGCATAAAAATTGTAAGAATTAATAAAGGATTAGATGGTGGCTTGCACCATTACATACTGAAATTTCAGATAACGAGTTTTTGAAAAAGCTTAAGCTTGTGATTGTATATATATATATATATATATATATATAATGATAATGCGAATAGAATTTAAAAAAAAAAGTTTATAAAAAAAAGAGATATTCTTAAATATTGTACAGGTTGAAGCTTAATTAGCTATAATTTTCGACATTTTTTAACATTTTCAAGTGTACGTGCATTGCACGTTCATATTTGCAAAAATTCAATTCAGGTAAAAAATGACGATTTTAAATATGTAAAGAATATATAAAGACTTTATGAAATAATAATGAAAATTTAAAAAATTACAAAGTATTAAAATGTTTGAAGCAGTGAGACTTTTAAAATTATTTTAATATATTACGTATGAAAAAATTTTACGTAAAATGAAGGGAAATGCTTTTAAATTAGGTAATTAAAAATATATAAAGATAACATTTTTTATTTTCTAAGATGTATCATTTGTTTGAAAAATACATGTATAATTTTTTGAACTTTTTGAAGTAAAAATTAATTGTATCATAAATCCTCCTTGATATAATTACAAAAAATTCATGTTGCTCTAAGAGAACTTTATAAATATACAACTCCTTCTTATCATTTATATGTTTTACTTTGTTACTTTCTTTTGTGCATTGTTTCAAACACAAAATACAATTTTTTCTTTTTTTTTTTTTTGTGATCATTATATATATATACATACATATATACATAGATGTATTAATCAATATTTTGTACAGCCTATTTTTATAAAAGCCTATACTTATTGAAATTAATATATCCGATATTTGTGGTGGCGCGTAAGAAACGACATTTTATTAATTTTTTACACGATCTTAACTATATAATCAACGGCTTTAAAATCGCCATTTTGTTTAAATTTACAATTACTCTCTCAGCGTATATATTATTACGTTTACAACGAAAATTCGTTATATTACCTGCATAATATATCATTGCAAGATATCATTTGTATGCAAATGAGTGTAACACCATCATAATATGCAAGTATGACTTACTCTCACGCAATAGCACACATTAGTTGCCGACTCGACTACTGATAATCATTTTTCACAAACGGGATTGTGCGTGAAGACAAATTGAAACAACTTTTTAAACTTATACATTAATTATATCGCTTTGATTGTATCATCATTTGCGGCATGTATTATATGCCAGGATGCAAAGTTTTCTTAAACACTGTATTCTATGTTAAATACTTGCCCAACAATTTCTACTCTTCTCCCGTCAATTTACATGGACTGACAGATGCGCTCAAAAGCATGCGAAATATCTGCATTAGAATAAGAATAATAGGTCTCCACAAACGCGAAAGCGTAAAATTTATAGGTAATTACGAGTCTGCCTTAATTTGTGATTTACGTGAGAACGATACTTACGGTGCTCAACTAATAATTGAAAATTGCGTAACACTGCTGCAAAAATAAACTCGCGACAATGCTTGAAAGCTACTGTGCGGTAGTACGGTATTGTTGCTCTTATCGCTATTATCATCATCATCATCATCATTATTATTATTATTATTAGTATCGTCATTATTATTATTATTACTATCGTCGTTATTGTCGCGGGTCGCGCTTAGCACGTGCAAACTCAACCAATTACATTCCCTCCTCACAATGGCTCCCATAAATTCGCCGCTCTATCTAAGAGAGCCGCTAAAAAAGTCCATTCATGTAGCCAAAGTCGCTGCTCTTTAAAGACAAAAGTTGTCGGAGCGCATCCTCCCCACCTTAATACCAACCGAATAAACAAGGGACTCCATTCTCACGTACGCCCACGCGCAATCCCCAGAGTACGTAGCTGGGAATCATTGGCTCCTTCATCTCTCAGAGCCTCGGGTAGAGCTCGCTTTTTTCGCGAAACAATGCTCGCGTGCCTCGGACTCGGTCCTATTCGATTCTCCTGGCCGGATTCCACGAGAATTCCACCCAAGTGTAGAAATGAGGCGCCGCCTCGGCTTTCGCGAAGCCCAAACCCTCGCCTCTTAACTATTTACGTGTAATGGGTGCTGCGCGAAAGTGCAATTTAATAAGACGATCTCGGGGTGATGTAACGCTTGTGCGGCTCAGGCTTTGCACACCGAGTGCAAAGAATTGCTCCGAAAATTGAAATGAAAGTGAGATTGTTGCCGCGGCCCCGATAAATTCTCCTACATTAAGATGTCGTTTATTAAGTGGGCGTTGCCAAGCTGCGCTATTGAACTTATCCGCTTTGGGTCGCGAGCATTTTAATTGCCATTGTGGCGTAATTCAAGATGAGAAATCGGAAAGAATGGAAACAGTCAACAGCGGCCATAAATACTACAAACACATCGCATGTCCTTTCGTGCCTCGACTTACACCACTGATAATGCAATGCCGATGGTCTTGTTTGCCACACGACATACCTCAAAACTGTCTTAGCAGCCTACGGTAATTCACCAGGAATTTCGCACATGGGCATAGAGGTCATTGTACGAGAAGCAGTTTATCGAACACCTCCGGGGAACTGAATCGATCGGTATCGACTGAATCGAAAGAATGCACGCCGACACGGGTTATAAAAGTTTACATTACTCATTTTCATTTTATCGCTGATTAAGTGTGCTGCCATTACGACCTCATTCTTCGCGATGATAATGTATTCACGAGTCCTAAGAAAAACGATAATGACACGATCGTCCTCGCGAGCAAACGTCATCTCTACGAGGATGACACTTTCTCGGCGATTGTCTCTCCCCTCGTATCACTCCTCGCGACCGCTTCACATGCATTGGCAAAAGAATGCCACCTTCACCCTCTCACTTTCCAAGAAGACCAAGCAGGATTCACGACATCCCGCCCCCTCACTACCCTCCTCGGGACACCATGCGTAGCTAGGAGTCGTCGCCAGGGCTTAAATCGCCGGCACTCCAGTCGCCCTCGACCTCCTTAAATTAGCCCTTTGCGCAAACGCGCATAGAATGCGTGGATCTACGTAATGCCAGGGGTCGTTATACTTGGACTGGGAGGTCAGAGCGTCACGGGAACGCCCCGTCGAGCGAAGGGAATAAAATCGAGCTCCAGGACTTGCTACACGGTGCCTCGGGATTAAGGAAGCCGCCGGAAGTCCTGACGGCGTCGGATTAGGGATGTAACGCCCCAGTTCCAGGATGAGAAACTTTTGATGGGATACGTTAGTTTTCAGCAGCAGCTCTAACTTTCCTCGCCTCCGGCTCACTAGATCAGCCGCACTTTACAGTCCTTTCGACCCCCCCCCCCCACCACCTCCTCTTTTAATCGCGAGTGGGAGAGACAATTTTGCACTTCCGGCTCTTTCGCGAAACTCCCTTTTCTCCCTTAGCGATAATTCGGCTCTGCCCAGTGGATACTGATTCGTTCCCCAAGGTTGTTATTTATGCTTTACGTGTTGTTTCGACCGGGCTTAATGATTAATTGGACTCGATACCAATTTAATAGTTAATCTCCTTGTAGGAAATTCAGCTGTTGCTGTTATTTCGTTTCAAGATGCATCGCCTTGGAGCGGCCGTTCTTCATTAGGGTGTATTGCGATTAAAGCTGATTTTATGGAATTTGGCTTATTATATTATTACTGCCAACATTAAGAATCTTTTAGGAAAGATCGTATAAGATTTATTGGATTACAAATGTTGTCCTTCTTATGGATCTAAATTAATTTCTCGAGCGCGGCAATATGGCAGTGTTAATAAACAGTTTTGTGTCCGTAGCTTATGAATATATATATATATCACTTATGAAATATTAGTTATATTATTTATATATATAGTTATATAGTTAGTTATATAGAAATATTAGAAATAGTGCCTTAAATGGTAAATTAAATAAGGACAGACTATTATGAATTGTCAAAAAGCGAATTGAAAGAATAAAATTTAAATTTAACGACTGTAAATGAAGAGCGCAAACGTCAGATATTTAATTGATTGAAAATATGAAAGATAAACATTGTAAGGTACAGTGAGTGCTAGTCATAAGAAAAATTTAACTGTAAAGTCAATATTTTTAAGGATACTATAATATTCAAATTGTCTTGATCTTTGTCATCTATAAAAGAGACACGTACTTTTTATGTTTTAAGACAAGTTTAAATATTACATAAGCTTTATTCCTTATGATATTGAAGCCGCGAACTTTCCTGCAAGTCTTCAAGCAACATTACAAGCTTTCATATGTATGAGAAACAAGAAAAGTACTTTTTAGGACGTATATGTTTTTCTTCAAGATTACATTTTGTAATTTTTGCATTTTTGACTTTTTACATCAATACGAAACTTGCCATAAAAGTTTATGTTCTAAACAAAACATGAGACATTCTGATCAATATTCTCAGCATTATCATTATTATTGTCGTTATTATCATTATTATTATTATTATTGGATAGTATTCAAATCTAAAATTAAGTGTGCGTTGTCTTATATATTATAAATATTCTTTTGCAATTAAGATCTATGAAATTCTTGAAGACTAAGGATATATGTGTCTAGTTTCGATCTATGCTCTTGTGTAAAAGTGAATAAATGTAGAAATAAGAAAAATTATATTAAATTATGAAAAAATGTGAGCCATCGTGCCTAAGCATATTTTAAAATCCTTGTAAATGTGAAGGATAAAAGTTTTTGTAAAAATTATTCTTCGGAATTTTAAGGCCATAACTGCATTTTACTTAAATAACAATTTACAGTTTCAAATATAATTAATTTACCCAATGATTTTTAATACTATCGTACATTTTTATTAAATAAACTAATTATCTGTATACTATATGGAAGCATATCGTTTTGTTGAATTTCGATCTTATAGTTTCAAGATAATAGTTGACATATTTATTTAACTGACGCGTAATCTAAATAATAACATATTTAACTGCTTGACAAGATTATTTTATTATTTTTAGTAGTAAAATGTCAATATTCTACGTTATTAAAGTCCATATTAATATTCTCACGCGGTTGTCCTTGTGATAATTTACCCCAGCCAGTTATTATAATTTTTACTCTTAACGTGAATTTTCTCTTAGATAATACGACGTAGCTTATTCTCCAATACAGTAGAGATCTAAGTAATGTAACTTTGATCTTTGATGCTTGTAAATGACTAGAAACTTTTTATACAATGGCGGCCAAGATTAAACTGTATATATATTTCGAGAAAAATAAAAGTATATTACTGTTACAGTTACATTAAGACTTTGTATGGCATCGTTTACATTACGGCAGAATGTTCGGTATCATTGATGTTATTAAATCCCAGTGAAAATATATATGATTAGATATTTGAATTAAGTTACATGTAAACATATAGACTAGTGTACACCAACTGCGAATTGTTTCATATTGCGTTTTAATTGAGTACGTATAATACATTCTTAACGTTAATTCCACATTTCCCAACACGTTATTCAAATATATTGTTTATAAATGTCGTCAGCAATATCAAAGAAAATATGCAATATTCAAGCTACCAATGTACAGTCCGCAAATATTTAGTTTATATAGACAGGACATTACTATTCCGTTTATTCCAAGCTCCTATCACAAAAGAGGTTAATATATAATATAATAACAACAAAATAATACAATAATAAACTAATTGCGATAATAAATATACACTAATATAATACTAAAAAGCATATCAAGTATTTTAATCGAATTATAAAAGAATTGACATAATTTTTATTAAAATTTAATTATGAGGATTTCATTTATTTACGTTTTATAGACGTATTTATAGGTATTTAATATTTTATAAACGGCTTACACATTTAAAGGAATTCGTAATTATGTAATAGGGAACAAAATAGAATAAGATTAAACTTGACTGAAATTGAGTTGTTTTAAGTGAATAGCCTCCATTATTTTTTAATAAAGTAATTATCCTAAATGACATTCGTTCAATTTATAATACATTTAAGAAGTAGAAAATACTTCAAATTATACCGGTTTTTTCATTGAGATTAGAAATATTTCACTTTTATTCTTCAAAATATTGTTTAACTATTGACTGTATACTATATTTAACTATTATACTATATTACCTTTATTATCTTTTAAAAGCTCAATATTTAGTGTAGTTTATATTTAGTGTAATATAAATAAAAGTATTTATCGCCATTTGAAATATTTTTACTTAAAGTAATAACACGAATGCACTTACAGATTAAATTACTTTTTCATTATAAGCATAGCCGGGCTACAACGACGAAAACATTGAATTATTCATAAAAATTCCTTGTCATCTCACAAATTTGTAAAATCTGAAGTATAAATTCCTCGCTCATCGTGTTTTTATGGTTGATAATCTCAGTAATTTTCAGTCTGTAAGTTTACTGCTTCTGACTGAAATGGCTGAATGAGCCGAGCAAGTAATCGATGTCCTTAACTTAATATTTTTTATTTGACTGGTAAGTTGTGCATGAGCTCGCACCCGCGTCTAAAATTGTAACTTTTCGTGCCTTCAATCTTTCTCTTTACTTTTTGCATCTGCCATTTGGCCCTACTTTTTCCCTTTTTTTCTTCAAAACGAGCTATCGACTCGAGTTCGATTAGTATAACTTCTACCCGCTTCAATTCGGCTTGTAATTTTCCACGCGCCAGGAAAACTTTTTCTGGCTCGAACTTGGAAAACACTCGAAGATGTAAATTTTATAAAAAAAAAGTGATAAACAACAGTCGTCTTGCACTTGCTTTTATGGGATTGTAACGACTTCATTTGATATTATACAAGTTTTTTAACTTGCATAAAACATTTTGAAATGTAACGGTGAAAGATATTTAAGTGCTATTAAGAAATTCATACGGAAGTAGTAGCATAAGTATGAGATACAATGAAGTTTCTGTTTCACATATAAAGTTGAGAACCTTTTCAATAATTTCCCACTGCATTATTTGTCGTAGTTAAAGTAAATTATTTAATGTATTTGAATGCAGTATTATTAGATGTCATTTTATTGTGTTGATACTCGTGCTATTAAGTATTATAATTTTGTATCATTAATATTATTAAGTGTATTATTGTCGATGTACGTTATCGTTTTATTATTAGCAAGTTATTATTATCCTACAATAATAAACACTCTTCAAACAATTATAAGTTTATAGTATTAAGTGTGCGTACTTGTTAATAGTAATAAATTTCGAAATTATGGTCCATCAGACTTAAATATCCCATAAGACATATGCACTCTCATTGTCACTATAGCAAAGTGCAAATAAGGAATTTATTTGTACTTGGGATGTTTATATAAGAATTAATACGAATTGAAAACGAAGTATTTTATTATGATAAAGGAACACGATTACTTCCTTAATGTTTTAAGCAATAACTTACATCAATATTAAATTGGATAAATTAGCTTAGATCTTGAGAGGCGATGAAAAGAGATGGTCGTCGTGTCAATCAACAATCTTAATACAGATTTTATAAACATTCTTACACGCCCGGTTAACTACATTTAGACACAAGTAAACTCCCGTAATTATATTATTTGTAATAATTCGCTAGCTAACATCTCGAACTAACGAGAAATCAACGCAAAACATCCATTAGAATACATTAAGCAAGTTTACTTGGGCACGTAGTGCTGTAAAACTTAATCAAACTTTATGACACAAGCATCGCTCGATCAGAATGGGAAATAATATATAAACTACGACAGAACAGCTAGGATTACATAACCGCTTAATTACCCAATATTTTACAAATAATTTAAATTCCAAGAGCTTAAATTAACGACACAATCAATATTTCGCTCGCGGTAACAGCCAGGTAACAAGCTCGCAAGCGCCAACTCAAGAATAAACGAAGAATTCCGGTATAATTTCGATTTTTAACGAGCTTAAAAAGTGTCGGGGCTCTCGGTGTCATTAAGCGGCGACGTACTTCCGGTCCATTACTGGCAAACGGTGCGTCCGTTGGGATGGGAATGTGATGATAAGAGGAGCGATAGGACACGGGAGCTTTATTGTTCGCTTAAATTGCGTCAGTAAGAGTTTCGACAATGCGTCCTTGGTCGCTAAGAACCATTGGGGTTCTGAAGGAAGGAAGTTCGCGTTTAGGAGTCGACCCTTTTTCGGTACTCAACTGCCGTCGGAAAAGTTCAACGACCAAGGACAGCTCGGCAATTATTACGCTACGTAGCCATGTGTTTGTGCGGCTACTTTGGTTCGCCTTTTTTTCAACGTCGCACGGACCATTACAAACAAGCCAAACGTCAAATCGTCCTTTTTCTTTATTACAGCACTGTGCAATGTCATTTTAGACATTGCTGGCAATCCATAATAGGCCGGCAACTGCCTAGGAATGTTCAACAAAAACAATTTGAACATTAGAAAGGCTCGCTCTACCGATGTCCACATTATTTATCGCAGCAGAATGTATGCTTGAAGTTCGAAATCTAATGCAGAAATTAATGAAATAGGAAGTGTCGATTATTTTTTTGTACGTTTATTTAATGTAAAGTTGGATCGTTAGTGAGAAATTATCACTTTTTCTTCGATTATTTATTTATTATTTTTTTTATTCTAAAAGCAATTTGCTACGTTATTTTTATGGTCGAACTTGTATTTGTGAGAACACAATTGGATGGATTTATATAGTATTAACGTGGAAATGTTTAAATCATGCACGCAATTATTATTTAGTTCAATACGCAACAAATTGTACACAATTAATATTAGCTATTTAAAACGATATACACGAGCCGTAAAATCAACAGCAATAACAGCAATGACGACCGCGATGAAAACAATAATGATATAATCATTAATGATTGAGCAAGTATGACTCATTATGTGACAATAGTATAATAATCATCTCTAAAAAGTATGTTACATCTAATTCAAACAGAAGTATTCATCCATAAAATACACAATATATAATTACAAAATATATAATTATATTATAATTATATTATAATTATAATATATAATTAGAAAAAAATTGTTATATATCTTATGCAGATGCAAATAAATGCATAATTTTTCACAATCATTATATAGAACTGAACTTAGTAGAAGGTTTGCTTTGAATAATATTAAACTAATAGCATTGCAAGTTATAATTTCATGAAATAGAAAATGCGTTATCTACAATATTATTTGATGTTGAGGCAAATTGTTTATTCATTTTACCGGAGATAAAAGATCGGACAATAAATTTGTGTCTTTAGATAAGATCTGGCATTAGTATGAAAGAATGCTTAAATTTTACAATTTCAACGATTTAAGAAAATCAATAATTTCATTATCAAAATGTCCATAATGCACACCTGCATTCTTTAGAGAATTTTATAATTCCAGAAATTACATTAAAATGTTTTGGGTGACTTAAACTTTTAATCCGAAGAGAAAAAAAATGTAAAGTACATTCAATGCACACACTTATGGAAATTTCAATCCTGATAAGAATTTTAATTTTAAATGCCATTAATAATTAATTAACAGTTATAGGACGACTCAGAATGTCGAATATGATTATCGATTATTCAAATTTCCAAGTCTTAATGTTCAAATACTTCGTATTCCAGCGAGAAATTTTAAACACAAATTATTTACTCATCGAGCTGGAAGAATAAAAGCGAGACCTAAAGTAACGAACAAAATAGAGGAAGGAAGAAGATAAGTGGGATGTCGTTTTGCTTTACGCGTTCCTCAAGTGCCGAATTTAGTGTGGAAACCCCTTCGTTATACCGACGTCAATGAAAATTATGCACTTTCCGGAACAAAAGGCTTCAGGCTATCCTTTCTCTTTTTCTCAGGTGCAGTTCGCAACTTACGTGCGCGCACACATTCGTCTTACTTGGATGTGTGCGAGTAAGAATAAAGAAGGACTTGCGATGATTTAAAGCATTTTCTCCAAGCCGAAACGACGAGGGTGTGTAAAGGTCTTGAATTTATCGGGCAAGGGCTGAGTCACGAGGATATTGACTTTTACCACATACCGTTACATATTGCTACATGTAACTTTGTAATATGAAATTTAATGATTCATCGTTGCCTGGTGCGCTTCTGAAAAGAATCAGACGGATCGAGGCTCACTTTTAAAGCAAAGACATTTCGAGGTTTTCATTAGTGCAATTATATACCATAACAATATCGAGTGCAATTCAAAATGTTATTAATGTTAGATTTTGGGGTTATATACAATAATTGAGGATAATTACGTGTATTGAAATCACTTGCTATTCGCAAGAGCGCCCCGTCAATACGTAGAAATGCAATTTTTTAGAGACTGAGTCGGTTGAGGCCCATAATAAATATTTATTCAAATAAGAAAATGTATTCAGCTGTAGCTTGCATGCGCAATTTATTTACATTCCACGTACATTAACCCAACGCAACGAGTACATTTTAAAATTGTAGTTGGCCAGTTCTGCATACTTAATTAAATGCGATATACATTCAGAATAATTAAAGTGCCATTTTCCAAGTTTTAATTCTAAATTATTTTAAAATGGAGAAAGGATTTTTACGTCGTTAAACAAAGCACGAAAATTGTAAGAATCGAGCAATCTATATTGTGCGGTTAATTTTAGAAGCGTATTGTTATGGGAGGTGATTATGAATGCGATTAGTTGCTTCTTATTGCTGTTTCCATGATGTTGCGCCATGTAACTCACGTATTCGTATGATTTTATATTCATGCTTTCGTGTTTACGTTTTTGCCTCTATGCGTGCAAATATTTGCACGTGTGTACCTCACGTGCATGCATTCAAGCTGCCATGTCCATGTTGGTGCTCCTGTAGAGGACGACTTGAACGAGTTTGTACGTGCACGTGTGTGCCAAGTAAGGAAACTGACCAAACACTTTTTGTCGTTATTACTTTTTCTTAAAATATTCTCCCTCCCCCCACTCTCTCTCTGTGTAATGCGTCGTATTATCTATGAAAATCAGCGCGCGCGTATCTATAAACGGGTTATATGTGTAACAGGTTTGGATTATTCACTGCACTTCTAAACTGGATTTTCTTTAAAATCACCAAAAACGTTTCCTGCATTTATGCGTGGAAATATTCTCGATCTGAATCAGTTTGTATGGTGACACACTTATTTAAGAGGGAAAATGAGTTACAAAAAAGGCATAGATTTTGAAACAGTGAAGCGAAGGCTTTGATCTCCGTATTAGTCGCGTCATCAACTAGGAAAGCAATTAGTATGAGAGTTTGCAATTTCAGAAGCCAATAATTCACCAATTTTCATTCTCTATACTCTACGTACATGCGAATATTTTGAATTTCATCGAACAATAAAACTAAATCAGTACACGTGGCAATGTCTCATTTAAAATTCAGTTGCCTACACAAGGGCTATCCATATTAATCTTTTCACTTTCATTATCTTCCAATCACCATGGGTGTGCATAAGCGATTGATAAATCCCAATCGACAGGTTAATAAAAATCAACGGCAATTCTTTCATTATATCGGCAATGTCGAGAGCCATGGTTAATTTGCCGAGCAACAAAGTTGCTTTGATCGGTAATCCCGGGTCACGATAACTTGGGGCAATCGAAGCGCAACCACACACAAATAATTTCTCGTTCGGTCGCGAGAACGAAAGGCGATAGTCAGTACCGATTGTGCATTCCAGGCAACCAGTTGTACTCTGAAGGTCCGAAGCCCTGAGTAAACAGGTGTCGTCGGCAATCAGAATGGATTCGTTCTCCGGTACTTCGTTGTTTGGTCATGTGGACCTGACTAGGCGGACAAACTTACATTGTCGCATCAAAGCCAAAGCGCCGATTCGAGTTTCCAAACGAATGGCTCTTATCTCTAATTCGGGCTAAACTCTGTCAACCAACGTTTTATCGATGCCATAAAGAGGTGAGAAAATTGCACAGCTGCTAGTGCACAATCAATGCCATGGCTTTTGATTTAGCGGACATTGGCCGAGGTTCCTACAACAGCTGGTCGTTTGCTTGGGAACAATCATCAATAAAAAAACAAAACAGATACACACATGCTTATATGAATATTATGGTACTCTATTTAAAAATAATGCACATACTGTTTTAGTTAGCTGCAAAGCAGTTACTATGGTTTCATTTCTGTTTGGCCTACCTGAAACATAAGAGCATATGTTATTAGATTTATGAGGTTCTTTGGAAATAGTGGAAAAAGTATAATGTTTTGTCATATATATATATTTACGTTTGAAATGATTTAATTAAATTTTCACTTATTTCCCAATCTTTTAGATAAACTCATTAAGCGTTTACTGCACGCGATATTTCATACACTGACTCTGTTTTATCATAATAACATTATTCGGCCAATTCGCTCGAATTAATAATCAATCATTTAAATATTTTACCCAACGTTACCTACAAATATACCAAACAGCAAGCATAAACACGCTAAGCCAACTATACTTTTTTCATCATTATAAAAGGCACTTTCAAAACAGATTAATTCGAGTGTAGTGTTGAAATAATCAACGAATGCTGAGAAATCGTTTAAAGTCAATAATTGCCAACCAAGACGCATTACTTGCAAGCAATTTCCCTCTTCATCAAAAGCAAGCTGAGCAAGGACTTTTAGAAACAAATAACAAAGTAAAAATGAAAATAACAGCCTGAAATAAATATCGGTCTATCAAATATAGGGGCATTTAAGGATAATATAGGCATTGACTAGAATCGTGATTCTAAAAATCTCGGGTAAACGTATTTTTGACCGCAGATGGCATAGCCTTCTCTCTCTCTCTCTTTCGTCGATCACGCGATAAATTCACGAGTAGCTGCTGTAAACTTTGGACTTGTGCGTAGCAGTAAGCGAGCACTGTTAGGTCGATTTTATAGTTTTGTATCTTTACTTCAATCCCCGGGATGCGGGTGGCGAATCCCCTACGCGATTGTAAATCAGCGTGTAGCACTGATTCATTCCAGCTTCCCATATCTCTCTCTCTCTCTCTCTCTCTCTCTCTTTCATAAATGAATCTTAATCTCTGTCTGATTGTCTATATGCCTGTCTCGCGTGGACCAGGCGCCTTTAGATTGTGGAGTACTATAAATTTCACGAGTCGTGATATAAATTTGAAAATACAGATCCAATGATCGCTTGGTGCTCGTTTTTCAAAGTTCTGTTGCCAAAACGATCGAACATTTAAAGAGCTGATCCATGCTGAAATTACTGTTTAATTTACGAAAACGGAAAGTATTGGCGCATTGTGGATCGTTGAATATTTTTTACATTTGCTATTGTCATGCACTTAGAAAAGCTCTTATTCGTTTTTAAGCTGTCCACTGTGAAAGTGAAGCGATCGAATAATCTGATTTCCCGCACTTTGTGTTAGAAAGCGTCCAGTGACTAATCAGAAAACTCACAAAATAACTGGGCTCGTCAACTTTATCATACATAAGGAAAAGTTATTTATAAAAGACATGAAAAAATTAATCTGGTTAATCTCGGCAGATTTGAATGACGATATCAATTTAATGTATAAATCATCATTTCTACTATTATGTACCTTGTACAAAATTATTTATATTACCAAAGCTTCATAATATAAGAGTACTATTAAAAAAAATAGATTACCAATACATCTCGAATGATTATCAATAGAGCTTTTATATTCAATCTGAAATAAATATTGACTATTTGTATATATAGAAAGGGTTTGTCAAAACTGATTTACAATAAAAAATATATTTTACAATCAGTTTGAGTATAGGGAATAGATGGTCAGTTAAAGCTAATTCAAGATAAATTTGAACAATGGCATTGAAAAAATTAACTTGAATCTAATGAAGCCGTATGACTTGTAAACTGAAGATTCATTGAAATGAAAATGATTAAATACAAAATATTTATAGAGTAGATTGTTTTTTGAGTTACAATGACAATGAAATTACTCGATCCATAATTAAAGTTTCCTAAAGTACGGAGAACTTGAATATTCAAGTTTCAAGAATAACACGTGCATAAATAGACTGTTGCAATTAAATATAACAAATAATTATAAGGTTTGGCACTTATTGAAATCAAGCATCACAAAAAGGCTCATAAAGATTGTAAGGGACAGGGAATAGAAGGTAAGGATGCATTGAGAAATAATTGTTATTACTATCAGACCTTTCAGACAATTCGGATTTATATTGGAACTTATATGGAAAGTAACACATAAAAATTATTTGGAAATGTAAATGCAATTTTCAACAAAACTATCGAAGCGACTAGTTTGTTAAGTAAGGCACGCAATGTAAATGCAATTATTTTACGCTTTTATTGATACAATAGTGTAAAGTAAAGTCCCGTTTTCAAAGAAATTTCTGTTTATTTTAATTGCAAACAAAATTAAAAATATCATGCAATTTAAAGCTCATATCGCAAGATATTAGAAATCATAAAACCACGTACAATTTAATGAAATACTTTATTTTAACACTATTATCGACTAAGATCAAATAAATTCTCACAGGATATATCTAAAACTTCAACTACAACATAATAATCATTCGCCAATAAAATATCAAATAGCAATTAGCGTTGTCCTGCTCTTGAAATTTGCTTACCCAATAATTTTCGTTCTTTTTTATGTCAATTTAACGCCATCGCCTGGCATTAAAACATAATTTAGCGGGGAACAAATCATTACATATAATTACAGCTTCGAGTGTAAAGTGCTGACTAAAATCCGTATTCTCATTTCAGACTTTACGATAAATAAAGATAGGGCTCGGGAATGACAGTGAGCGGGAATGCGTGACTAAATGACGTGTCAGCTGTAAGGTGCGCGAGTGGTCTACGGCTGGGGGGAGGGGAGGGGAGGGGGGCAATGACCTACCAATTGCGTGCAAGGGCGCATCATTATTGCTATTTTGGGTCGTGTCAACATGGAGACCAACTACTATCTAGTTCGCATCGGGCCATTGTTAACATAAACAATGAAGCGAGACGGGGGAAATTATATTTGGTCGTTTAGACAATTAAGCCGAATGCTTTTGGAATACAAGGCTACACTGTTGCCCTCGATATTATCGTTAAACGTATAGGAGGTGATGGGTGGAGCTAATGCTTGCGTCGGACACAATTTCGTAGCTGCGTTATTGGTTGGAGCTTGCGATGATTCTAATAGTAATAGTTTAGCGAGGACATATTTGAGGAATGATAGATATGTCTGTTTTCGGATTTTGAGGAGAGTATTTAGGCGAATAATATTTGCGGAAGGCCAAAACGATTCGCCTTCGTTTGCAGAAATCCAACGTCGTGTAATGCAGTTATGTATTCATGTATTTTACTTGGTTTATGTTTTGTTAGCGGGCAATGTTTACAAAAACACGAAACATGATATCAACATTATGAATATAGAAATTTGCACGAGTCAATTATCATTCAATGTAAATTAAAAGGATAGTATAACATTTCTACGTATTCAGAAATTGTTGTTTAAAATAATACCTTAGGCTCTTAAAGTTTGGAGAAATTCAAACGAATTTGAAAGTTCAAGTGCTTTTCGTATAATTTACATTCTCGTCAGATACGCGGTTTCAGTTACTGAAGCTAATAAAAATGTTAGAGCAAAAAACAATATTTACCATAGATTTTTCATATAATGTAGATGGCAATTTAAATGAAATTGACAAGAAAACTTTTCAACGTCTTTGTCACAAAGTACAGCTTATTGTGTCCTTGAAATGATTCGTCTACTTGCAAATATAGCAAATGATTATTGTCATTTTATTATAAGCATCGACAAAACATCGAGAGAAAACAAATGTCCAGTCGATGCATAAAAGTTTTTCTGCCCAAAATATGAAACACTTGGGCTTTATAAATACATAAATAAAGCAGTTTTATTAATTTATTTAAAATACAATAAAAGTCCATCAAAATTCAATAATGGTAACAATTAAACTTATTTCTTAATGAAACCTTAATCTCATTTGTTAAACGAGAAAAATAGGTTTGACACTTTAAATATTGATAAATATTTTTTATAGAACTGCCTTGATAAGCGAAATAATGAATATTCAATTAGCACGGTATGCAATAATTTCCTTCAATAATACCTAGCGAGTATTTTCTTACTATAATGAAAATATCGAAGTCTTTAATTTATTAACAATTTAGCTATACAACGCAATGATCTAAGCAATTATCTTTCATAGACTTATTTGAATATCTTTAATAATTTTGGATATACGTATCGTATTTTATTTTCATTGTAATTTTAAGTGTCAATCATTTGTTCAATTTAATTTCAAAATGAAACTCTAAATTTCAATTATAATATAGAAATATCGACAATCTCATAACGTAAATTGTGAATTGTAATTCCAAAATGTTCAAGCTTAAACAGTTTTCGTGCGTTCAGTCTTCGAATTTACTTTTAGAGCAAAATAACTAAAATTGTATTGAAATGATATCGCGAAACACAATGAAAAAGAAAAAAACAGTTGAAATAAATACTAATGTAATAATTTATTGCGAAAATTCATAATTTATTTTAATAATTCCTACTTAAAAATATCACATTTATAAATTTATATGAAACTTTTTTAGCCACACAATATTTATTATCACAATAGCTTTCTTATTTCATTATTATTAAACGCAGTTTGTACTCGTAAAGACTTCTCATAAGAAATAAATAAATCTTATATACTCTGAAACGCAGTTAGGCCATTTGCACCAAAGAAGAGTTATTAAGAATTTTCATATTAAATTTATTTAAAGCATAAAATAGGTCTCGAGTTCTTTATTCATGAAGCCGATTTTATGAATAAAACTAGTGCGCCTTTTGCACTTAGTGATGCGCACTAACCTGCGAAGTTAGAATCGCTGAGATAAAACAGATAAGTACAGCTTGACTAAGTATAAAGTTTAAAATTCCAATGATTTTTCATCAAAAAATTATCAAGTAAAACAGAAGGCGTACTAGTTTCATCCTCAAGCGTTTACCGTTTCTAATTAATTTAGCTGCGAATACAATTGAAATGCCTATACGTATTAAGTGGATGGCTTAGGTTAATTATTATACAATTTCACAGCCGATTAAATAATATAAGCAACGTTAACCAAATGTTTCAAAATATCTGTTTTAATCGCACTCTATAATTAATACGTAATATTTGAAGATGACAAAATCGAAGGGGCAAGTCTTCAATGAGAATTATGAATTACTCACTTGTATTACTAAATGTACGAAACTACTCCTAAAATTCTTGGTGTAACTAGAGAAATTACAAAGATCGATTTATCTAATTTAAGAGCGAGCTGTAAAGGAATCCGCTCGCCTCTAACTCATCAATGAACATTAATTATTAATTATTATTGGTTTTTTTCTTAATGTAATCATCGAAAACTGTGTGCACTGAAGTATCACATTATCATGCATTAGCAAAGATTTCAACTACTCTACGGGAATAAAAATAAGTATTTTAAGTAAATTAAGTTAGAAGCAAGATATGCCAAATATGTGCGTACGAAAAGTGCGTGCAAGTGCAATTCGAGATGCATAGCAATCCGTCTTCAGTAATTTAATATTTTAGAAACTGCAGTTGGAGAGATATGATTATAAGTTCATTTGAATAAAAGCAGAAGATCTATAGATCTATGCATTCACAGAAAGTGTTTCACATGTTGGAATAGTTTTATCGAAATGCTTTTTAATAATCGTCAGCATTTTTACAAAAACTATTGAACATGCGTTCGTTTTGATATGAACTTTTCGCCATTTATTGGAAAGCTATTAAATGCCTTATTAATAAATAAACGAAATATTCTTTCGATAAAAATGAAAACTCGTAACCTTCCAATTGAATTAACTTGCTTTAAATTATCAATTTCCAGAACTAAGCCTCTATTGCCTCCGAACGTTCAAGTACAATTAAATACACTTTGGACATCAACTGTTAAACTACGTAGAAATTAGTTCACTTTAAAATCGGCAACTTAAATTAAATGTCATTTCCAAAGCCAAAACATCACGAAAGTTTCAATCAATTATCAGCAAAGCTACTTACATAACTTGGCGAATAAAGTGACTCTACGAGCGCCGATTCAGTCCAGTCTACAAAATCTTTCAGCACTTCGTGCGTTTCCCTCCCCTACCTTTACCCCCCTCCCCGCCGACCTTATTCTGACCTTCGGTATGATGGCATTGCTTTTCCATAGGGAAGGGGGAGGCACCTGTTGCGTAGGAAGATGTAGGTGAGTGTGATGAACCATACGCATGCAGATATAACATCCGTGTTGTTTAATGAACGTTGTGTGCGGGTTTGAGCGTGGATTGCGATTTAAAAGAGAAGCTGTCGAATTCGATGAAGATTTGATGGAAATAAGAGAAAATTTGGCAAACAAAATAAAAAGTGCGTTTTTGGTGCGTAATTTGGTATCGTTGATTCGGACTTTTCTATGGACTTGGTTGCGTTAAAATGCTGGAAATTCATTACAAAAAAAAATCTATGAATAATAATGATATCTGATAAATATATTTATCAGAATGCATAAATGCCATTTTCATTGATTTTCAACAAAATTACTCTAAAATTTGAAAACATGTAGTAACAGAAAGAAATACGAATATGACGTGAAATATGAATTTTAACGATCATGAAAGATAACTTATCAGTAATTATAAAATCTCGCATGCAATATAATAATAACAGAATATTAACTATGTCAATAGCTATATCAATAGCAATATTATATATATTTTCTTGCAAGAGAAAGTTCTTATCACGATAGTACTTTTACTTTCAGTGGACTGCTAAAAATGTTAATGCATTTTAAATGCTGCAAGTGTTTTTAGCATTAAATGAGAAATGTATAATTCAGAGAGTTTATGTGAATACTTTAGAAAATTATTTTTAAGCCTAATCTTTATGTAATGTAAAACTTATAAAGAATGCATAATTCCGATTTCTCAAAGATATAAAAACATTAATAACATATGGATAGAAGCTTTCACTTTAAAATTACATTTTGCTGATCTTATGCAAATAAATCTCATCTTATAAAAAATTTAAATTCTTATATTGATCTATTAATGTATATACAAATACATTGAATAACGTAATTTGTATAGTAATTCATTCGATTTTTCGTTACTTCAGATTTTTTATTACGTCAGATTCCTCGATATATTCTGGATAATAATATTTTACTCTTTTGATAATATATCTATTTAATGTTTCTATTAAATCTAATGTTAAATTACAAAATTAACACTTATATTTAATAAGAGATTCAACAATCATATGCACGGAATACAGTATGAACTTATATGTTATTTATTATAGTTATTATAAATTAGTTTACATAATTGTATCAAAGCAAATTAGCAATGGCTATTATTAAATGAGAATCCTTTATATAATATAATTTAACTTTTTATTATTTATTGTCATTTTTATTTTATAAAATTATTTTAAATTCTGAAATATGCAAATACAAAATATTCCAAATAATATCCGAAGAATGTTGAGCGACACGATTAAATAACAAAATGACTTATATTGCAATCTAACTTTTAAAATTATTCTATTATCAATTAATAAGAAAATTATATTTGAGCATACAATTTACTCAAAGCAGGCAATTTGTTCTAATTACGATATACTCCAAGAAATATAAAAGAATTTTATTTTATAAATAAATAAGTACCGATATACAATAATAATTTAAGAACTATTAATAAAAATCTTTAAGACTACAAAATATACAGTTTAAAAGATAGTGGTGACTTAAGAAAAAAATTGTCAAATTAGTTAAAAAATTAATCAAAATTATTACGACGAGATAGTACTATATTTATAATGCTAATATTTCATTGAATAATTAATTTTTACTTTTGTAAATTTCTCTGTTAATAATATTGAATGTATTTACTGTAATTTATTGTTGATACATACTAAATGTCTATTTTATAATTATTATCTAATAGATTACCTCATTGTTATATTATTATAATGTCATACATAACTGTTAGTTAATTTAACTTGTTCTTTTGTATTTAGATTCATCATCTTAAATAAACAATATTCAATTTGTAATCAATTCATTTTTAGTTCATTACTAAAAACATCTCTTTGAATAAATATGTAGACTTTACATTATTAATATTTCTTTTGATCTTTTTTCACCTTACAGCCAACATCATATTTTTGATTAAATATTGAATATGAAGGAAGACAGTTGTTTAATACAGCACATTTAATATATCTGTAACAAAATGTGAGACGAACTAAAAATTTAAAAATCCTTGATTTATAAGATATAATCAGACAACGTATGATAAAGATAATGCAAAACTTTAACTTTACAAACTCTTATGTTCTCTTGTTTAACTAAAAGAAATAACGATAATTATCTACAAGTATTCTCTCTCGAGAATGAATTGTTCTTTGAAAATTCGATAGCTTCATTGCATTTTACCATCTCTCTCTCTCTCTCTCTCTCTCTCTCTCTCTCTCTCTCTCTCTCTCTCTTCGGCTTGAAATTCATTCGTCATTTTAGACGCATCGATGCCAATCACTCGATTATTCATGTCCTCGAGGGACATACTTTGTATGTCCGTGTAAACCTTCGTATAAAACTCGGTAACATTTACTCCGAATTAGATGGAAGAACTTATTCGTGAAAAAGCCGATGATTGGTGGGCAGCGCATGCGCTGCACAAGCTTTTCTAATCTAGCCTCGGCCATGCCATCATCTCAAAGCTAATTAAACAATCGCTAATATTAAATACATTTGTAGAAAAGTTCTGCAGACCAAGAGCAGGAGGTTATTTATTTCAAATTAAATGATAGGAAATGGAAAAACCAATATTGACATATTTGTGGATCCAATTTCTTCTTTTTAATATCTTTATATATATATATTTTTTAATAAGCATAGTAGTCGAAGCTTCGAAACCAAGTAATTAATTATAGTATGAAAAAGCTTTTGTCTATTTGCCTTTTCTTACGAACTATTCAGATAGATTATTTAGATAAAAAAAATAATGTTCGTGGAAATCATTGAAATTAGAATATTACAAATTTCATTGAAAATGTTTTTCACAAAAGGAAGCAGTTCCTTCATTCTACATACAATTTTTTAACATTGATTCTACACGGCTACAAATATTCATATTCATTGAAATTTGACTTTACTTAAGTATAGAAAATTCATTTCAGATGATAATGAGTTCCGATATACTTAAATATAAATGTGTAAGTTAAGTGTACTTACACTTAAAATTTACACTTAAAAGTAAAATACACTCATTAAACTCAATGTACCGCTCATTAAGCTGATTATTTAATATTATATTCTCTCTAAACTCTTCACAATTTTCAAACTGCATTTGACCAATAATTTTAAAAATATATACACGTAAATTCACATAATTTTACAAGGAGAATTTTTAAATTCCTAAAACTTTGCAAGCCTAGTATTAGTAAAAATATTAGGGTCTTCCAAATATTACACCATTTAACACACGAATTATTAGGTCACAAAGTTAAGATAATATTTTTCTTCTCTTCGTTACAATTTAATGTTTTAATGAGTTCACAAATGAATCAATTACTTCGCATGCATTATGGACAATAATTATAATTGAAAATAATAAATGTTTGGCTTGTAATATTTTTAACATATTTTATTTTCAGGCATTTTAATGCCTCGTAACAGTTTTATAATGAAAAATTCCTAATTTATACAAGGAAAATCTTATCCACTAAACTTTATGCCAGTTTCCTTAATTACAATGCTACTTGGAAATTTGGCTTACATTTGTCTCAAAACTTACCACTGCATTTATATAAGATCTGACTCCTACTATTAGGCATTTTAAACAATACAATGCATTGTTAGGAGACAAGTGGAAAAGGAAGATTTCGCTATATCTCCTTTAAATACTTTAAGCAGCTGGCATATAACATTGCGTAAGCTCGTTAATTTTAATTGGTTGAACTTAAAACATTAAAAAATGACGATATTCATATAATGAACATGAACCTGTATGAATATTAAATTTGAAGATATTTTATAAACAGTAATTAAAAAAAAAAATTCTTATATGTATTATAAAAATTTGCATTTAAATTGGACTAAGACATTAACCTAACTTAAATATAATGGGTGAAATTATTTAGGGAATGCTTACTTTTAATATATTTTGTATGACTCGTTCATTTAACCGACAGTATTGATAAAATTAATAGAACAAATTTATCAGCAACATACGTAAATTGAAGTAAGAGCGGCTTCTATGACATACGTAAAGGCTGCAATTATTATCCAAATATTTATGCAATTTTTGTCGAAGTTCAATATTATTGAATGACGTGTCTAATAAAATATCATCAGAATTAAATTTAAGATTTTCATAAAAGTTTATTATCAAAATGAGGATACATACGAGTTTTTATTGGCGTCTACCTTAGATATTGTGCAAATAGAATGAATTTGATGAAATTTACACATTAAAAGCAGTTATTTACATTAGCATAAATTTGAGTTTGAATAAACTTATAAGAATCAAATTATAAGAAGTATTGATAATCATTTGCATCAATAGTACGCAAATATTGTGGCAAATAATTACAATTCAAATTGGTAAATGTATATATTGCAATATTTTAGAGCATATTTTATTTTGAATTAATTGATACATAAATACTTTATATAATATTGATAATTATATAATTTGTGGTAATTATATCATAAGTAAAAATGGGATGTCGTAAACTTTGCTAAATTTATATATTAATGTACTAAATTATTGTGCAACTTGAATATAATCATTTAGATTCATACATATTCATTAAATAATTTAATTTTCTCATTTAATTCAATATTAATAACATTTTCATCTTTTATGAAATATTTCCATAAGACTTGCAGTAAAATTTTATTTCATATATGTTAATACTAGTCTCAATAAAACTTTATATGATCTCAAAACTCATCGACATTGTAACATTGTAAATTCTAATTTTACAACTGTAGTTTAAATTTAAACTATTGCTCTTTTTAATTGAAAATTCTTATAAAGCTTTAATTTTTAAATTACAAATTATGAAGTTAAGACAACAATTTAAGAAAATTATTATAAATTATTCCTTTTAATATGTATAAATTTTTCAAATTATTAATAATTATCCAAAATTGTAACCAAATATAATGTAAGATATTTCATTCTAGATATTATTTCTATTTAGGTACAACTGTGTAATAAATTGTGGTACATTTGTTTCATGTACATATAGAAGCATATGTAACGATACGTATATTTAACATAAAAAACTATAAAATCTTCAATAAGAATTCATCTTACATGATATTGACAAATTGGACAAATTGTAATTATTGTAGAAATCAGACATTTATTATTTATAACAATAAATAGTATGATGTAGATACAAGTCTACAATTATAAAAATACAATTATAATTATTAACAGATTCAAAATTTCGTTTTACTATTCAATATTGATTTTGATTTTGCAATATAATTTATTTCTGAACATAACCTAATATTAATTATAACATCGTTATTCAACTCATTAACATATTTATAATCACTTATCGGAAGTTAAGAATAAAATAATATTACGTGATAAAATTTATTTTCAATATAATTTTTTATTTTCATTATATTTTTCAATATAAAAAGCCGTGTTTTCTATTCAATTAATCGATGATAAGATGTCGAGAGTAATGATAAATGATTATTTGTTTTTAATGCAATAATAAAGTATAGATACGATAGAATTACATTTGAAAAGATTCAATGTATCAGAGTTCATTTAAAATTGAAATTGTTTATTTATTTTGTTTCTGAGTAGTGTATAAAAATTATGTATAATAAAATTTACGAATAAGTACAGGCATAAAAACTATTTGTACATAAAAACTAATTTGTTTGATTTTTTCTTTTCAATGGCTTTATATTTTATGTTGATTATAAAGTGAATGAACGAAATGATAGCTTTGCAAGTAAACACGATGGAAAATATTTTAACTTCCCAATCTATTACGCGTACTGTTTATTTGATGGAATTATCTCGAACGAAAACTGATCACAATATAACCAGCAATTAACAATAATTAAACAACTTTTAATTAATTAGAGAGCTAAAATTTTAGGTGAGAAAGACGGGAGTAAATTTCCATTTTCACTCTTCCCTCCTAGGCCTTGTACATTACCTACACGATAACAATCCTAAAAATTTAAAAAACCCCATACATTGAGCTCTTTGGATTAAAAAAGAAAATCCCAGTGAGAATTGCAAGTTAAAAGTAATTACATGCTACAGAAGCATCTCGCCCCTCCTTAATAATTACATAAAAATTAGACACGTCTATCCATTATATATCGAAGGCCCTGGTGACTGGCCAATCAGGAACTTTGATTGAATTCGAACGAATCTTCGATAAAATTGCGATACGGAATTTAATGACTTCGAGCTGCCGTAAATTATGTTGCCCTCACCGTCATGTCGCTTTATCCACTGGCAATTTGAGGACCGCATTCAATCGCCATCGATCGTAATAATTAATTAAGCCTAATGTTGTGATCGACGACAATCACGATTACGCGTTGTGGCGAGTGCTGGTCGCGATTGTTGGCCCAACATTTCCATCGCGGCTGCACGAATGTGGTTCCCCCCTCTCATTGTTGGAGAAAAAGCAGCAAAATTAGGTGCTCGATATGTTGGAAGAAGCGAACGGGGCCGATAGAGGGACATGAACCCTTAAAATTTATATACTGATCGAGATCGAGAAAAATTCAGAGCTAACATTATGACTTTTACACTCCCGAAGCCAGTATCTACCCTTTTCTTAGCAAGTATTCGCTAAGCTCGAGAGAGATAAAGAGGCAGATGAGTAAATCCCAACTTGACCTCGTGTATAGTGAAAGGGCTGAATTATGTGATTGTTGACAAATTTCTAGAAAGGAGGGCACGCGCATCTACATATTGTAATCTTGTAAGTGACGCAAAGAGCGCTTTGAAAGATCAAGTAGGTTATTGTTTAAATTATTGTTTAAAATGCTGGTGTACCTTGATTTTGCAATGCAACTAACTAGCATTGCTATTGGCGAATAATGAATAAAATTGCCGCGGCATAATACGCGATTGTAGAGAATTCTTCCCCCCCCCGCTAATTACTAATATTAAATCATAATTTAAGATAATAGAACGCAGCTTTAACAAATTATCTTTAGCACAATAGCATTATGCTTTTTAAATTGCAGTCCAATTAAAATTGCAAGCTTCTCTTTTTAAGACAATTTTTCATCCAGTACCTTTTGTCTAATTGCGTACACTTGTTTTATCAAATACTCTTGAAGAAAGATGTGTGATCTCTATAATTCAGGCAACAAATTTTCCGCCTCGGATGATGTGAAGATGTCTTGCCACATACCTTTTTAAACGGAGAAGCTTAAATATCAGAGTAGTGCGATTTTCCTATCTCCTTTTAATTTTGCATTGCAAATGGCATTTATCATCATTTTATTTCTCATTATTGTTGTTGTTGTTAATATTATCATTATCATTATTGTTATTGTTGTTGCCGTTGTCGTTGTCGTTGTCGTTGTTGTTATTAGAATACAAATTGGTCATTTATTCCGTATGTTATTTTATCATCGTGATTTCTCTCTATTGACGAAAAGTTTTTCCAGCGTGTGTCCTGATATACCTCTGCTCCTTTTTTTGTAAAACAAAGCGTTTGTTTGTCTGTCAATAAAATGTTTCGAAATGTCGGCTCTTTTTCAAACCAGTTCCGCAACTATCGAAAACGCCACTTCAATGCGAGCAGGCTCGGAAACATTAAAAACAAAAGAGACGAGCCGAAGGAAATAATGAAACAGCAGGCAAAAAGCAACGGATCGGTACATTTGACTTGCGTCATATTTTACGAGGAGTCGCCTTGGACGGAACGCGGCGCGCGATATTCAAATTACATTTTACCCCCCACCCCGCCGCCCCCGCCGCCGCACTCGCTCTCTTATCACTCTTTCGCTCGCGCGCGTCTATGTACCTTTTTTATTCGTCCGCGAGCGAATTCCACAATGAACCATTAGTGGTGAGAGCCTGCTCTACCTCTTCTAACTCACCCGCCGCTCCATCCTGGAACGATATACTTCGCGTCGGAGCGACTAAATGAGCAAAAGCTTTTAACGGAATACAAGCAGCGTGTTTGTGTCCAACTAGCGCTCTGTGCTTTTATCCGCGCCTCGAGAGCTACGTTTCTGCCATTTTTTTCCCCTCTACTGCACATTTTTTATTTATTCTTTATTTATTTCCCTTCGTGGAAGGGGAGGAAAAAAGAAGTAGGGATGTCTGGGTACTATGGGAGTAATGCTTTCGCTCGGCTTTTCGACTGCGCGCGAAGACGACATTTTTTCCTCGGGCTAACAATACCAGTGGAACAAACATTGTCGCTATTAGAATTTCTAAATCCGAGAGAGTGGGAGCCAGAGCTTCTCTTTTTGCTTTTCTGCTCATTTCAAAGCTCAGTCTTGATTGGACGAACGGACCTTGCTGGTTAAAGCCAACCAATCATCCTTCTAGCCAATGCTCAATGTTAGCAGCAACAATTGGAAGATGATTTTTATTGATTTAGAATTATTTTAGGGTCTTATTGCAGTTTTGCATGTAAATATTTAGCAAAGGGTTTAATTGAGACAGGTGCGTTGGGCGAGAAATCAGCAAAGAAATTTTGAACGCCGAGGAGAGAGAGAGTAGTGGCCAAGTTCTTTAAATGATCTCGAGTTTAATCGGCATTAGCGTAATAAATGTTAATGCCGAGAATTGATTCGCCATAAGGAAGACACAACGTGGGCACGTGTGTATGGGAAGGAGGTCCCGGATCCAATGATCATTTATCTTCATTAATGCAGGAGGTTACGCAAAGCGAGTGCCTCTATTTGTAGTAAAGTAATTTGGTTTGTGATTTATTTATCGCGAATCGAAGTGAATTAAATACAATAAATCGTGAGTGCAAAATGCGGGAGACACGAATATTGTTAAACGAGAAACTTTTCTGGTTTATCGCGATTAAACGTAACTGATAATTGAACGAGCGATTATTACGAGCATGCACGCGGAAAAAATTCTCGTTAAATATCAGAGACACTTATTAAAAGTCTTTCTGATTTATTTACTTAAATAAGTGCCTTTAAAGTGTAAAATTTGGCATATGTAGTGAACGATCGATATTTAGTTTCTCTTTTATTAATCTCGAGTCCCGAGCGTTTAGTTTTACAGATTGTAAAATATACTCCACAGCATATGTAATTAACAATATTAACATACTAATGCTACCCAGAATATTAAAAATTCACTCGAGAAGATAAATAAAAGTATTGAAGACTATCAATTGTGCTTAATAAATATGTTTCTTACGCGTTAAATCTTTCGGTTATATTTTTTCGTCTCTCTTTGAAAAGCGAACAATAATCTCTGGGCCTATAAATTAAAGACGATAGCAAGTTTTAAAAGATAATGAAGAACGAGCTGAACTTTGCTCTAGCAATTACAAGCAAATCGGATTGAAAAATAATTCGAGCCTTTATTATGTTTGCTATCGGAACTTTAGAGATTAAACGAGATTAAGGAGTTGTAATTGAAACTTTACAATGAACTATCGGGAAGCAACCCCTAAAACTGAAAAGAAGCTATTAACTATCGAAATCGATACTCCACAATCAAGTCCACAGAACCATGCGCTTATTAATCGCAAGATTAATTAAAAGATTAATTAAGACACATTAAAAAAAAAGAGGAAAAAGAAAAATTGTTTCCTTCGGCTTAACCAGCGCGCCTACGACATTATGAAAGCTTCGTTCAATTGGGGGGGCTTAAGACCCTAAGGCAAGTCAATTATGCAAACATAAGGCGCAATAATATTTATGAAAATACATGCACTCGTATTCGTAATATCATACGTAAAATCTCCTTCTTCTCCCTCTATGCTGAATCTCATTAATTGTGAGGAGGCGACGGTCGCTTAGGCTTGGCTCACTCAGCCAGTAGTCGTTGCTTTCTCGGGCAGTCGGTGGGGAGGGCGGGAGGCCCAGAATAAGGGCACATCGCCGGATAATTAGGTCGACACGCCACGAGCATCGACTTAACTCTGAAATATGAGGTGCTCGCGGACGGCGCATGTTCATCTCCGATGTGACAAATGGAGCGGCACGAGCAGGTGCGGCCCCGGCACTTCCGGCCAATTTACGTGACGTTTACGAGGCCGGTCCCGTGTTGTCTAACCAAGCCCGTGTCGTACATTCGCCCGAGCATGTATGGCGCGTTATGTCGCCTATTTGGTTATCTCGCGTTATATCTTGCGCGATAATTACCACCTTCTGCCATCCTCTCTTTATCTTTGTGCTCAACCGCTGACACGGCTCTCTGTGAGGCTGATGTTTGGTTAACCGACCGCTTCCTCTTGCTATTTTTGGTCTTGCGTTATCAAGGAGGTGCCAGTCTCTCTAGATAAAGGTTATTGCTGCAGCTTATTGCTGGCCGAATATGCAGGTCGCAGGTTATTTAGCCTTAGTGCGTCAGCAGTGATATTGAGGGCACGTGAGTACGAAAATTCATTTTTCATGAGCTCGTACCACTACGTTTGAAACTAGGATTCCACAAGTCTATGAAAATAGGCTTTGTATTTTGTAATGTATCAATTAATTTTGTTTGAAAATTCATTGAGGTTGTTGGTGTTGGTGGTAAAGCTCTCCTCGTCATTTGATCATCGCATGTGATGAGCAGTGTTCACTAATATGAAGTGAACAGGGACAAATGACAAATGTATTTTTTATTGAATTAGACTGTATAAGCGAAAACTTTTCGTTGGTAATTTCAGATAAATGAAGATTCGCCTTTGCTTAATTATATAGAAAATTATAATATGTGTTCAAAGTGTTGGCCTTTCACAAAGTTTTCAAGCCCAACGCAAGTATATTTAAAATAAGTTTTGAAATTCTCAGCTTCGGTATTTTTCCATAATTTGTCATCTTCAAAAAGGCAATCTGCTTCCAAGTTGAATTTAAATAATAGATCTGGATAATGGGCTGACACTAATGCAGTGTTTGATGGATTAAAATTTTAAATAACAAATTGATATATATTATAAAGTTATTTTACTACAAAGTTTGTTCAAATTGATAAAACATTTCGAATGTAACAGCTCGATAACGAATTTGAAGTGAATAATTGTTATTAATAGTGTTAGGCTTAATCTATGATCTCCTAAATATCAATTACTATCACATTACGTTAATATCTACGTTAATATTAATGTACGTATGTCAGTCTTTTTCATCTCATGCCAAATCTACTCAGCCAGTACGCTTCTCCATCGTATCGTAATTCTCTTAAATTCAATTTAATATTATTTTGCTATATTCACTTTGATTTATCTAATGATCTCATACTTTTCCATTTCCAGTTAAAATTATATGCGTCACCATTATTTATCATTTGCCACTCAATAGTTGCAAGTTAGGCCTAATTTAATTGCCGCGTTATAGTTGCGGTGAGACAACATAGGATCCACCATACAATTTTTCTAGCTCATAATTACATAATTATTTAATTTTACATCAAATGTATATCTGAGGGTTGTATATTTAAATCTCCTAAATTTAATTACTACACAGCACAAAGTGAAAGTGGCTAACTTCATTATAAAAATATGGAGATTTTTATCGAGAGTTTTATCGTTTAAAACAGGCAAAAAATCAATAGGATATATTTCAGATTTTCAAAATTATTTACCCAGGCTTAATAGACAGTTTATTATTATCTACCTAATTCATTATGCTAGCTTATTTATTAGTCATTTGTACAATTATAAAGATCTACATATTTGTTCTAATGCTTGTAGTGTATTCAACTATAATTCTTTAAAAAAATGGTGATTTCATAATTATATCACTGTCATGAATGAATATATATCACTATCACATGTATTGTCATATAACTATTTTATTACTTTTTCCCAATAAATCATCGTCGTTTATTACACACATGCACGCGCGCGCGCACGCATGAGCATATGAATTATAACACTATAAATCATAATAATCTTAATAAATAATAATTTTCAGTAGGTGTGAGCTTTATTATTAGTGTTAAATTATTCAATATTTATTCATTTCAAGTTTATGAATGCATTTCGTACTTAAGATATGAGAATTTTTAAATACCACTTCAGTACTTCAACACAAAAACAATAAATTCAAGAGATTTATAAAGAAATACGTGTTTTTAATTACACATTATAATTGCAATAAAATGTATTTTATTATACAACGATAGCAACTTAAGTCTAGAATATAATTAAAAATTTCAATATATATATATACAATGCCGAGTTAATGCAGTAAAATCTCATTTCTCGTTATATATAATTTTTTTATTCTTTAATCTTTTGTAATGCACAACTCGAGTTTATGGTCACGTATTTTTTAATTTTAAATCACGGTTGCTCAATAAAGCATTTCTCTACATTATTAGTAGCAAGAATTTTAAGCACAAGAGGAAGCTTATGGCAATGACGATCATGTAGCAAATCCCAAAACATCCAATAATAAATCAACTCCCTTTTGTAAAGCCACTCACCTGTCCATGCATTGTCGATATAAATTTTTCCTACTCTCCAAACCAACGGCACAACAATCCACCTCGGCATAATCGAATAATTACAAGCGGATATTAGTATCCGACGACGAAAACAGGAAACGTCGCGCAATTTATTAGAAATCGACAATTCACCGCGCAATTTCACGCGGCAACATCCCCCCCATACTCCCTCCAATGTTATTTCAAAATCCCGTTCGATCCGATAATGATGAAGCTCACCCGGAGCGTCCGAATACCCCGAGCTCTTAGACGCTTCCCTCCCACATTTCGCACGCGCCCCGAATTCGCGATAACCGTTAATGCGGCCAAGGTGACTCAGCTCTTAATGCCCACCACTGACGAACTCCGCACTAATGCAGTGCCAGCCGACGCTACGGAGGTTTGCCGCGGTTGTACCGGAACCCGGAAGAAGAAGATGGGGAGAATGCGTAACCGCAACCGCTACGCTCCCGCACCCCCATCGCCAACTTCCGCCACCGCTTCACCACCCGCCCACCCTACCCCATGCACCTCCCCCCAATGCGGAACTTCGACCCCATGATACGTAATACCCGCCACGACCAGACACGAGAGCAGAACCTCGTTGTACTCGATTTGGGGACTTTGCGGACACGCCTGTCACCAGGGGGTCCACGACTTATCCGTAAAATGTCGGAAATCCAGGGCAATGATCAAAGCGTAAATTAGTTGGATTTGGGGTTTCATTAATCGGAATATTATCTACTTGAGCTGTAACAAAATAACAGTCCGCGCTGCGCTTGTCATTTGATTCGTATTGCCATCGTTGGCTAGCCTTCTTCAATATTTATATCAAACAAAATTGCCTCGTGTATTTATTTTATAGAAAAAGCAAGAAAAATTTCTGTACATTATGCGTGTAAAAGCGCGAGATCGATCGGCCACCATTTGCAATCCGAAATGCCAAATAATTATTTACATTTAGCAATAAATGGGTCTGAAAATCATTCGCCACCTTAAAGCCAACTCCATATATTACGTCACTTGAAATGAAATTGGCCCAACAACACGGCCAGCTTCCATTTCAAACAACGACGCTCTCGAAAATACTTCATACTTTTAATCGAACAATCCATTTGAGTAGGCAGAGCCATTCCCATCAAGACAGCGAAATATGATCGATTCATCCAGGCGATCCACACGCCAGCTCCAACCTACGCCCATCGATCTTCATTCTACGTTTCTCCCATCATCCACTGCATTAGCCTCGTTTCGCAATTTCCAAAACGGAGAATCCGAGCCTCCCGAGTTACCGATTCCCCCCTCCCCTGCCCCCCCCCCCCCCACTCATCCGAGCGACGAGAATTTTTCCAGCCGCACTAACCTCCGACCTGCCAAACCCTCCCCACCCAACGAACTCCTCGACTCGAGAGATCCTCGAGACAGGCGCAACTCAGCCCTGAAAACCTCACGGGCTGCTCATGACTGGCCTTCACTTTTACGCGGTTCGTGCCATGCACATCGGTACGATTAGCCAAGCCGCTTGATTACGATATTAAGGGCGCGGCTCGAGCCATTTCCGTGTAAAGTCTGAGCTAACCGAGGTTTCGGTAGCTGCAAGATATATTGCATAATCGACGAAACGAAGGCTGAAAATCCGCATAATAAGCGAATTATGCAGCCGGAATTTTTTCATTGGTTGACCTTTTGCACGTACGGCTTATAATAGGAGCGCCACTTTGTGATTATGCGATAATGCTGGAGTGACACGGTTAATCAAATGCTGACGGGTCATTAATTGCAAATGGAGAAAAAGTTCATTATTGTTAGGGTTAATTATAACACGTGAGATCTAAATGAGCAAACGCTACTTACGTATGTCGTAACTTTATTGGCTTTTAGCAAAGCATTGTGTGCTTCTGACGTTCAATGAAAATCGTACTTTAATATTTATAATCTAGTTACAATTTATGAACTAACTAATTTATTATAATTCGATTTCCTTTAATCATTTAGCGGCGTTTCTTATGATTGCGAGCTCGTGGTATTCTGTTCCGCTAAAGTCTTTTATTTCTATCGGCCGATAAAAACTTTTAACTAATCATGAGATCTTTCATAAAAAGAATTAGATATTATAATTTGGAGAATCACGATACCCCAAGTGCTTTACTTCCTAGATTCGTACAAGTTTGCTGGCAGTAGGACGCCAATGTTCCTACCACACCATAACTTTAGCTTGTCTTTAATTCTCAGTGCATTTAATTAATGCACCAAGCCGAATAAGAAACTTTTGCCAATCAAATGCAAAATTATATCATTCCTCGTTAAATTTATAATGCTCGAGTATTGTATATATATATCAATGTTTATGGCATTTTTGCGAAAACATTACTCTTACTGATTTCCCCACCAACGACACTTAATACTTGACGTCATAACACGTGCCATTTAATTAATCACCCATTACTCATTTCATAAAACTAACAATCAATGACGAACGCTTTTTTTAAATTATCCTTATTATTTTCTATATTAATGGGAACATCTCTCGAGTCTCGCGAGTGCTAAAATATAAATTTGACGATAACGTTGTTAACGAAAGCCATCCGGCCGTTACTTTAATAAACATAAAACTCAAGCTACGGGATTGAAAGCTTCCTAGCTTTAGCTCCTTTTAATGATTTCATCAACAGTAACGAGGCGATTACGCAGTTGAACGAACGCCGAAGAAATTATATCTTCAACACCTTGCCGGAATTTCATAACTAACAAATATCAGCATTCGAGGCCACTTTCGCCAGCTAAATGCATTAAAAAAATTTTCAACCCTCTTAATGAACGTAAATTTTGCTTCCTTTTTCCTTTCGCTCTGTTGACTTTAACTGGATCACGAACAAGTTTGTCGATCGCCTTGTCCATACGAAACCGGATCATCACGAAACACAGAGAATTAGAAGTGAAATAAAAATTCTAATGCGGATATTTGAAAAGAAGAATCGGTAGCAAGTAAAATACGTATATGGAAGGGGGGGATATAGAGCAGGTCGATAAGGAGAAAAAGAAGATGGATACATAGATAAAAGGTCTTTATTCATTTTTATTCCGTGTCATTGGATTTTTCTTTTCATCACGTGAAAAAAAAAGATGATGGTCCGATAAATGGTAAATATCATAAACAAGGTCGAATCAATTAAACTATATTCGTACAAAATGCATATAAATATTATTTAGGCGTCTGCACAAAGAATTTACGATAAAAAATCTTTTTCAAATATATACCAAACAACTTCGATAAGTGTATAGAAAATTTAAAATTAAGAGCTCGCGTTTTTTAGTAAAAGCGAGGATTGATGTTCGAAACTTAAGATATTGAGCATTTGAAAAGGCGATAAATTATTGAGTGCATGGGAAGAAAATACTAAAAGGCAGGTGAATAGAAACAAAAATTGAGATTGATTCACAGACTTTAGATTCCATTTCAAGATTTATCGTGGGCGAATGTACTCTGAGAAGTTTTCTTGCGAGCAGATCGAGTGAAGATGTGGAGGGGGGGAGGGAAGGGGAATTAAAAAATGAAGTCACATTACGTGCAATGATTACCGAAGATTGGAGGACGGCGCAATTATATCATCGGTAAGGTTCGAGGGAGAGTTGGAAAAGAAAGGTTGAGGTAGGATTTCGGGAACTAGTTTTGCGTCAATTTTAGAGTGGGATTTGCGAGGGGCTGCTTGTTATATTTTAAGACCTGGATTTGAGAAAAGGCCGCAACGGTTGCGGAATGGCTTACAATGTTGATGGAATAAGCAACAAATGTCTCCATAAAATACATTAACTGTACGTTTGTTGATTAAGTTGCGAAGGGATTTTATTTGTAAGCAAAAACAAGAAGGTATTTGGTGACAAGGAGTATTTAGAAATAAATTGTATAATTATTTTTCATCAATGACACAAACTTAATAATCGTATATAGTAAAAATGCTTGTTTAATCTCTTTCAAATTATCTGTAAAAAATATTTGAGATGGATATAATTTTGGGTTCGTGGTGGGAAAAACGCGAATTCGCTAGATTATGGATTCAAACGAGTCTCTCGGGAATCTTCTATGGTATGGAATAATGCAGCCTAATGTCCATAATCCATTTGAATAGACTGGGAATATTTAAGCCAATTTCATCCAATGTTGTACACATTAGTCTTATAAGAAATATTTAACAAATAGGTTTAAAGAGATAATTTTACATATTCAAGTCCATTAAACAAGAGAACGGCAATGGCTTTTTAAGCGCATACAACTGAATATCAAAAGATATTCCGTTACGTGTATAGCTAGAGAAAATTATTGGAATGGGGTGAACTTTTAAACCAGTCACGACTTACTGAGAAATAACAGTTTTTATACGCGATTATTTAAATTAGAAAATCATTTTGATTTAGCGCAGAGCATTTTCATTCTCAGAGCCGAGCAAAGCGAAATCTGCTAACTTTAATAGTAATTAATCCTTAAAAAAAAAAAATTCCATAATAATTTGAAATTCAACACGTGTTAATTAAACAAATCTAATCTTTAAAGAAAGAATCTGAAATACAAATAGATAACTGTTTAAACTATGTAATTCAATATGATTGCACACGTAATATGTATTAAACATTCTATCTGAAGAAATATTTTCAGCTTTTTGTTTAAGTGATAAAAAATGCAATTTTATACATCAAAGCCCCTCTTTAGCTTTGAATTATAAAGTATATTTTATGTATTTCTTTTTTTTAAACGCTATGTGTAACTGAAATCCTACTTCAACATACTATTTACTTAAGATGATAGCTGTCTTCCAAATTGACAAAAGTGTGTATTATATCTCAATACACAATAATTATTTACCGTCTGACCTATGAAAATCTAGAGATACTACCATCATTATTAAATACAGTATAAGCAAATAGTGTTTTATCAAATATTATTTATTATTTAATGGTTTAATGCAGTTATTTGCTATAGCTGATTATATTTGAATATTGGAGACTAAGTGATGCAGTGCTATTTCAAATTATTTAAAATCAAATGAAAATGTTGACAATTAAAAGAAAATTAAAACAAATGTAGTTTTATTCGTATCTTCCCCGAGAAAATTCTAATTAAGCTACGTTTTTTTTTTTATTCAGAAGATGATATTAATTGATACACGTCTGCTTTATCTTAGCAATTAATAACTCTAGATGAAATTCAATTTTCTTTCAATTTCTTTAATCTTTGCGTTTAATTTTACTTTACGATTTAAATCTGTTGAAATATAATTTTTTCAATGAGAACTTTGCATATTTAATTATATCATTGGATAATCAGAGGTAAACTTGGACTTAAACTTGATCGATTACTATGCTTTAATATAATATTTGTAATCGAGAAACTCGTAGTGAGAACTTTTGCGCGCGAAATCATTGGTAAAGGAATCGCTCAGTCATTGTGGGTAGCAACATTAATATATATATTCCTAGTGATTTGTATACATTATTACTGATGTGGACCGTGTAAATTCAAGAGTCACGGAGCAGCTAAATCGATGCTATCCTTCAAGAGCAAATACACACACGCAGAGAGAGAGAGAGAGAGAGAGGGAGGCTGAGTACTTAAATAGACTTCGCGCCTTTTCTCACTCTCTCATCACCCTCGTATTTACTTGATTTCTGTATTTGCTGTTTTTTTTTCTTTACTGTATTCGCTATTTTCTGTTTTAATGATACGCACACATTCTCGCGTATTGCATAAAAGTCGATAAATTATTCGCTTTTGCGTTCTTCGGTTCATTCATAAATAAACTGTTTGCGTAATTAATTGAGCGACGGTGCGTGCTACAATTCATAACTGTCCTTTAAAGTGTTGAATTTGCAGACATTGTATATCGATCTTTGCTACGCGTAACATATTTCATTTCTAGCAAATATGCATATTTGCATTAATAATTATAATGTCGTTTAATTTTATGCTGCTTTTTAATTTTATATTTTACATTCGAATTAGTTTTTATTAAATATAGTTTCATTGATATTAAATTGGCAGATCATGTAAAGAATAATGTACATAATAATTTTTTAGTTATAGCGTAACCAAAGAAAAATAAACAATTGGACCGTTTAATTAATTCTTGCGTCGAGCATAAAGCAAATGAAATTAAAACCAATTATATATATATTTTCAAAATGACAACATACGCTCATAAACTTAAACATCAATGTTTCACTAAATTACCTTTTTCCTTCGAATAGACTAACTAATCTATACAAAATTTCTTACATTTATATTTTTCTTTTATTCTAAATGCATGCAGGCGCTTGACATGTATGTATGCGTACATCCCTTTAAGCGTATGTCATTTTGCTTTGAAGTTGCCTTTAGAAGGGATCTCTGTGCTGTTTTACTACTTTGCTTAACGGAAGATTATTAAAAACATCTTCACAATTATTCTCTACGAAATATAGATAATTGAAAATATTTAATTTATCTCAGTAAGAAAAATTATCGATTTGAAACTTATTCTTTTTAGAAATACTTTGATCTACTTTAAATTGAAAACTATTAGTTATTAAAAATATCCTCTATTAATGCATAGTAAAGATTCCTTTTACAATAAAGAATTCACATGGTACATAAAGCAACCGATTTTACACAATAATCTTGAAAAGGAAACGTATTGTTTACTATTAATATACGTTTTCTTTATCTTTTTGCAAAGCATGATTTGATTTTCAACTGTATTGTTTCTTTTTGTGATACATAAGCCATTTTTTATTCATGTACAGCAGTAAAAAAGAAGTTTGTTTAAATAAACATTCTAATGTATCAGAAAGGTTTATTTATTATAAATTAAAAATTTATGATTAATGATTAAAATATATTACTCTTAAAATATACTCGGTATATCTTCCCTTAGATAGGGCGGAAAAAAGAGAAAGAAAGAAAAAGAAAAGAGAGTTAATTTAAGAATAATTTAAATTAAACATACATTCTGATTAATTTAAATTTGTTTAACGTTTAATTAATTTGCAAATAAGTTAATTGTACTGGTGCTCTGTCTATAATTTCAATTCTCATGCTTTTACATCCAACTCATTTTTATATTTTAATCTTTTTCCCCACGTATTCATGAAAAATGTACTTATAATTAACTCAAAAATAACTCAAAAAAAAAAAAAACATAAATCTAAATAAGTATCCATTGTATCCAAGTTCCTGTATCCAATTTTATGTAAAAAAAAAACAGAAATCATTAGGAATTAATACTATATTTTGTTTTCCAGTATTATACATACAAATAAAGCTATGTATAAATATAGACATACATACTCCTATTCTGAATTCTGAATATTATTTTTCAATTATATAACAAATGTTCAATATCATTATGACAATTCTTATAAATATAAGGTATATAATTAGTATATGAAAATAGCTCTTACTTTTATCCGAATTTAGATTTATAGGATTAGATTGTCAGTTAAGATATATGGTGTGTTAGATATAAATTTGCTCGTGTTCATACGCTAAGAGATAATTTTTAAATCTCTACACGATCAAACAATGCTTGAAAAAGAGCTTCATTAAATCAAATTAAAACACGCTTTTGCAATTAAACGGAATTTAAAATAAAATATTTGAAAAATTGTATATTAATACATTTAATTAAATAAGAGTGCTCTTTGTTTTTTGAAAGGTATTTATATTTATTACGCAACAAAAATTTTCAAAGCCACTTTAATAAACTAAAAATATTTACTCTTGTGCTTGACTCGTGTACAAATATTACATTATTTATCTTTTAATAATATTGTCGTCAACATAATAATACTAATATTAGTAATAATAATAATCATAATAATGATACAGTAACATTAACAAAAGTAGAATAGTACCGAGTAGAATAGTACGGAGCAGTTTCTGTAGCAATAATCCTAACAATAATATAACAATAATATAACAACAATATATAATACCCGTATATTGTAGATTTTGAATTCGTTTCAATTTTAATAAACAAAATACTACAAAACACGTATATATACTTTTTTATGAGAATAATACTCTAATAATTTTACAATAGTTTTAAAGTAGTTAATTTAATTGAATATTTTGAAGGTAAAATTGTAGTTATTTATGAAATATATTGATTCTCGTATAGGATGTAAATAATTTCATACACGAGCCATTTTGTTACAGTGTCTCTTACTAAAATGGAAGGGCTTACATGCATATTTTTTTATAATTTATCATTACACGATACTTTACTATATTATCATCAATATGTAATTTCTTGTTAAAATGTAATGTAAAATTCATTTGATGTATACGATTGGAAACTTTTGCTTCTAAATATGAATTTTTAAAGCTTTTTTTAGAATAATAAGTATACGAACTAATGAAATTTAAGATTTTTAATTTTCGTCTTTCAAAGAAATAATTTTTGTTTTATTCTTTGCATTTCTAAATAAATCATATATATTTTACAATGCAAATTATTACTTGAAAAATGTAATACATACAATATATTTTTCAAGAGGATACTACATATTTCTAAATGCCAAAATTTGATTCACCATTTACGTTTCATATTACTGTATTTGTTGCTTCAAATATTAGTCGTATAATTTACACAAGTCATTTATTATTGAATTAAAGTAAATTTGTACTAATATTCATTCACAGTTTTCCGTGCACTCAATAAATTGAAAAAAGAAACAGGAACATTCAATTCTGTGTCGCTGACACATTTCCCTTTGCATACTACAACATAAAATTGCACGTAGCGAGCGACTAATAATTACTATCGCTATATTCTACAGGCACAAAAAGCGAATTGCAATCATACTTTTAATTGCAAGCTTATGCCATAAAATTACGAGAATGCTCGAAATATTATATGGGAAAAGTTCAGCGAATTTTTTCCCTTCCACCTGCAGCACATAATAATTTTCCACCGGATAAATGTAAATTAATCGGAGTTGCTGATACGTTCAAAAATGTTGACAAACGATGTATTCCCGGCACCGAATAACATTATTCAAACTGATAACATTTTGCGAGCGAATACATTTACGTGACTTTTTTTCCTATTGGCCGTGCGCCCATTTTGCAAAGCAATTTTTAACTTGATTTGCGCGTTTGTTTCAATTATTTTAAGCGGCTTTAATTTGGAGAAATAGCGGATTGTCGATGAATTGCAAATTATTAGTCCAAGGAAGACGTTCTTGCTGGAGTTTATGACAAAATTGTTGCGAAATATAGAAGAAATGTATAGTAGAAAATGTAATTAATATTAATCGCTGTGACTAATTTTAAACGTGGCTCGTTGATATATAGAGATAAAGAATCTGTATTTTAAAAATAAATTTATAGAATGAATATATACTCTAAAAACATTAAATTTGAATCTTATCTAAAATTAATCTATCTAAAATCTAATATTAATTATCGATAATTTTAAGACCGAATTCTGTTTGACATATTCGTTAATTTTATATAAATCATTCTACAAATATTCACTATATCATAATAACTACATTATTCTCATAATAATAATAATGATAATAATTATTATTTTTGATATAAGAAATTTTTCAACGATTATACCTGCTCATTGATAAGAGTTATGTGCATTTGAGATGGAAAGTAAATGATTAATGTCATGTACTTATTTCCCTTTAAAAAAAAAAAATAACCATTACGCGTGGTTGCATGCCGACAATTTTCATTGAATTAAAATTGGAAAATATTTAACAAGATTAATTAAAAAACAAAAAAAAAAAATGATAAGAGAAAGTATCAAAGCTTCATAATTATTTTAGTAAGCATATTTACTCGACTGCAGTAATTATTCATTTTACCTGCAAATGTAGCAAATGATAATTCATTTTGAGATACTGTAATTTTTGCCTAAAAATAATATTTTATCTTTTGAATTTCATGAACGATATAAAATATAAAACAAAACACATGTTTTTCTGGCTCTACGTAATTTTGATTATAATTATAGATACATAGAATATCATCTGTAGAGCTAATTAGTTGTATATGCAATGCAGATTTATATTACTTGAGCCATATATTAGAAGCACGTAATATTGCATATAAAAAAATTCAATATTTTAACATCAAATGCTTAATATGAAAGTTCAATATATTTCACATTAAGATTAAAATTATTATTTGTAAAGTATTACAATTTGCATAATTTTTGTCTTTAAAATAATTAAGTTAATTCTTACACACTAATGTATCTAGTATTTACAACTAAATACATAGTATGAAGAGAAAGTTTTATTAAAATGTCATTCTTATTTAATTGAAAAAATTTATTATAGAAAGTCATAACTGTGCTTACTCTCGAACAACATGATAAAAGATTAGCAAATTAAAGTTTCAAGATTTAATCAGATGCCAAAATAATATCAAAACAATAGTGATGTTACAGAAATAAGATTACCTTCGGTATTTTATTTTCATAAGAATTGCGTTAATCATAAATTCATAATCATAAATAAATCTTAATCAGAAACATTTAATTATAGCACAATTTAGTAGACTACAATTTAATTATTTTGTCTCAGATTATTATATTTTTAATAAAAAGTTAATTTTTTTTTTTTTAACGAATAAGCTATATTGTACATTATTAAAATGTTCTAAAATAATGAAACATAAATCTAACAATTTAATAACATTTCATTTTCATATATATTTGTTTGGAGCAATTAAAAATACGCTTGAATTGAGTCAACTAATATGTTCATATTACGTATTAGATTAATTATTCATTTGTAATTCTGGGTGTTCATTTATCAGCTTTAGAAGCGAGAAATACTTTCACGCATTTGCACAGTTCTGTTGCAATAAAAAGGCGAGGAAATAAATAAAAATAGATTAATTTTTATTTAAATTTCACGTATTATTTTGAATTATCCTTTCGTATGACTTTAATAAAGTCTATGAAAGAGCATTTCTATTTAAGAAAAACCAGCTACGTTAGGGATTAAATACTTTGAAACTTCAATTGCGCGTATGTGTATATGTTGTTATTATCGGCTTTTAATGACACATAACCTCGTGTGCATAATACAGAATATTTAATACGTAACTTATAAAGCGACTGATAATACTAATCTATGTTTCGTGGATTTTGTGACTCGGGATAAACGATGAGAAACCTTTTAAACTAATTTTCCATAATTTCTAATGAATATTTTTCATTTAACAGATAAGATTGTAGTATTTTTTAACAGCCTTTTGGCATTACATTTTCATCCAATACTATTTATAATGTCATAAATAGCCTAAATTTTTTCTCCTTAATTCCAGTAGTTGTAAACATTATTTAAAACATATCTTGAAGCACGAAAATAACATTGTTCCGTGATGTTTAACGTATAAGTAGCATTTCGTAAGTTCCTTGAGAAAGTCCTTATCACCAATTATCGTCATTCGAAATCATTATTTACTATTTGATCAATAGGAAAGTGCTGACCTCGGATTATCCAAAGGCCACGAAAGAGTTGCGACTGCTCATTATGGTAATGAGGGAATGCGATTCGATCGACGTCACGAGTCGAGTTACGTATGTGCTCCTCTCAATCGAATGTGGTCTGGACAATAAATGCCATTCGGCTTGTTGCCAATAATGTCAATAATTATCGGCCGTGTGTTGTTTCGGGCATTGGGCGATGATCGGAAAAATGCAATGTGCTCGAAACCAGACAAATTTGAGCAAAGTTTCGATACCGACTGACCGAGACGACACGATAATCTATGATTTTGATAATAAGCAGGCCGAGATCTTGGATCCAGTATTTCGCCTCAACGTACTTGGATTTAGAGGGATTAAGTTGGCTTTTATAGCCAGATGAAAAGTGTCGTATAAATTTTGCAGCTCAAGAATTGAAATTGATTACCTATTAGAATAATTTATTATCATTAGATACAAATTATCGTAAAACTTTCAACAAATATAAATGGATTCTCGGAAATTTTCTCATCAAAGTGGAAAACCACTTTTTTCTTTTCCATTAATTCGCATGCTTAGCTCTCTGAAAGACAACTTTATATTACCGAATTTAATTACTTTTCCTTTTTATCTATCCGCATCTCTCATTATTTATCCAAATTCTTTACGTAACTTTTCACTCTGCCCAGATTGTTTAATCTTCCCTTGTAATTATCTGCCTGAGTGCATTATAATTTACAAAATTTTATCATACACTTTTTATAATTTTCAATGATCCATAGAATTTTACTATCTCATATTAATGTAGAATTATTAACGTTTAATTTTACACATAAATTGTCTTTACTGTTCATCATACTATTTTATTTGGTTCTCATGTTTAATTTTATCAACTTCATGACAGTAATGGGAATTAATATTTTCTGGCCAAAAGCACCAGCACAGCTACACCTACTAACAGTAACAATATATTACATTTATCAGAAATCTACTACTTTTATATAATTTATTATTATTATTATTATTATATTAAAATCAAAAGTTTAATATACTCATGACTTAATATTTTTAATAAACGATAAAGTGCAAATGCTATTAATAAATCATATAGTTTAATAATCATTTTCTATAAAATTAATAAACTTATAACAATGAGACTTGCTAAAAAAAATAATTATATATTAATCGATAAAATGTTTTTAAATCCTACGTAAAGACCAAATGTATTTTGGAATATCAACGTTTAATGCAACACTTGAAAAGAATTATATGGCTTCACTGTAGAATGTATTTACTCATTCGTTTATGCTCAAAACTTTTATGAGATAAAAAATTAAAAATCAATTTAAACTTCCAGCTTACATGAAAATGTTAAGTATTATAATAAAAACTTCGAAGTGACAATTTTGTAATTTTAACTTTCCGTAGTTAAGAGATTTAATTATCGAGGGTACAAATTAAATTACAAATATTTTACAAACTTAAGCACATAATTTACCATAATTTTCATATGCTTATCAAATGTCATACTAAAAATTTGACAACGAGGTCTTACGCAAATTAAAAATTATAATTCAAGTGATGAAATTGGCCGGAGATCGACCTAAAGACAATTTCATGGCCGTCGCATTCCCACAACCAGACCATTTTTTTTTCTCTCTTCTTTTTAATTAAATAAGAGAAAAATAGCATTAAGCAAATAATTGATGGCTCCTCATAATTAACGTCCCGCCGAATACGGAAATACATTAATCCTTCATTTCGCAGACGGTCACCATTTTTTACCTCGTCCCTTCATTTTATTTTTCGCGGTCCCGCATGTCAACCACATTTCGTTCGCGCGCCTTTTTCCCAGCCCAGAAGACTAGAACGAGGGACAGCTGGAGGACGAGAATTGGCACACACGTAAAAAGACAAGAGGCCTGGGATGGAAAATCCAATAAATCATTGGGCGAAATTGGCCCCGACTTTTTATCTCTGCTGCAGAAAGTGCACACGAGGCCGATATCTTCCATTTCCCTCGCGGCTCCTCTCCATCCCATGTTATTTATCTATTTATCTGGCTTACTTTGGTCCATTCACGTGCACACCTTCACACCCTCCTTTTGGCACAGCTGTAGTAGTGATGACGACGTTATACGGTAGCGAGTGCAGAATTTTCCCTCGCACCTGTCCCTATAATCTCGAAATTATCTTCCACGTTAAAGATTATTGGATATTAGTGGCATCGACAACTCCCATACGATAAAATACGAATAAAAAGCTGCGATTGAGCGAAATAAAGTATCTCGTGGTTGGTGAATTGTTTTTTTTTTTTTTTAATAAAAACCACGCAGTTGTAAAAGCAGGCGAAGAAGCTGATGATGAGAATCATCTCGTAGGATAATTTAATTTTTAGATTCACTATTTCCGCGTTCTCATACGATTGTGTATTTCGTTTTATAAATGAGTGTTATAAATATACTCCATCTTATTTCTTACTTCCCACTTCGCTGGAATCTTAATGATTCAAACAACTAAATAGACCTTCCAAAAACAATGCCCGACCGAGATGGGAGAGAGAAGGCACGCGAGGGGATTAATCACGCGTATAAAATGGGTAGCCGAAATTTCTTGGAGATGATTGATGCAAAAATACATTCTACTCTGGCATTTCATAAACTTCCCATGATTCCCATTCCAATGCCTCCTATTTCCGGAGCTTCGTAAGAGTGAAAACGAAACATTTGTTCGAGCTTTCAAAATACAGGCTCCACATGTATAATCACGTACGCGAATAATCCACAGATATTAAGAGGGGGAGCAAGTATTTACAAGAAGGAAGTACAACGCGATAAGCGATACCCGAGATTATTGTCGTGCGCATTATGTACATTCGTTCAATCGACCTCTTACAACGAAATTTTAATTAAAATGCACGTTTATGAGAAAAAGGGAAATGGCCGAGACAAGGTATTTAAAAAAATGAAGTCACTTGCTTTGATGTTTGTACAGCACAAAGTTCCAAGGCTCATTTCATTCATAAAATACAATTTTGATGAAAGGGGTAAGGGGACGTTTATTAGAAAGAAAAAGGAAAAGAAAAAAAAAATAGAAAAAAAGTTGGTTCATTCCTTTGTTTGCTAATATTATTAAACATTTCGAACTAATGTCATTACATCAGTATTGAAATATTTTTTAATACTACTTTTCAACTGACGTCCAATCATTTTGGACAGTTTGTGATATTAAAAACCCTATATTTGTAAAGTCTTTTATTTATATTACAGAAGAACAGCGTGAATATCGTAATAAGAATATAAGTTATTTGACACTTAAATGCGAGGCCAAAATGTAAGCACATTATTATTATTCAAATAAAAGTAAGTGATAATTATATATCGATACAAATACTAATACTTTTGAATCAGTCGAATAAGCTTATCGACAGCTTATAGATTTCCATAAAGAGAAGTGGATATTGAAAAAATGCAATATAGATTCTCACTTTATGCTCTGTACTTTCCTTCTTAATAAGAATCGCGTGTGAAAGTTATAATCCGAGATAGAAAATATCTTATCAATTTATACATCGATCAATGAACTATACCAAAGCGAATTTTCAAATAATTAATTGGTATGAATTTTAAGTGTCTCCAATTTTCCATATAAAAAGCAGTGAAATTTTATGAGCCACATAGGGAAAAATTCCAATGCATCGCACAGAAAAGTAATATAAAGGCTGAAAATGCTTTAGAGCTCCAATCCCTCCTCCACCATTACACACCTAACTCAGTCTAGAAAGGGGAGCTTAACTATTAATATTGAATCTGAAATCTACATACCAAATCAGATAAAAATTCAATACGTAAAAGTGACTCTTTGCCGGAGGTTTCGCGGTAGTTTTGCAATCTCTTTAAAATTATGTTAAATAACGTACATTAAAGGGTACTACCGATGCTCAAGTAATTTCGTGACCGTTGCTACATTACAATGCGATAATTATTTTTAAAAATTAATACTCTAATTGACGAACGAGCATGACACACACGACACACATCATTGCCCAAGCGCTTTGAATTGAACTGTAAACGGCAAAGAGAAATACAGACGCGCCGTGCCAACAGGACAGATAAATAAGTCGAGCCCCAAAAAGCAAAGGAGTACTATTAAAGAGTAATTTCCATAATATTCAGCATTTAATCCTTTAAAAAGCCTCAATATGTTAGAGTAAAGAGAGGGAAAAGAATTTTGAATGGCAGGGTTGGATTTTTTGCCCTCGCGTCCACCATTAGATTAATGGTTGATGTTACAGTGCGATGTTTTAGTACACGACATAGATAGCCAGAGATTTTATTACAAGCTGTGAATATTACGGCATTATTTTCTTTTGAAGCTCCGTCGGCTGCATTCTTCCAATTTATTGAATGTTTTATGGCGTCGCTATGGTATAACAGTTTATGGGGCTGAGCGTGTAAAACCTTATATTTTTCGAATGAAATTTGAAAGTGAAGCCAGCCAGCAATTATATAAAAATTCTCACACTCACGGCAGTTAATAAAACATAGTCAATATAATAATAATAAACCAAATGCAAAGTTGTTGAATTATCAGGTGAATGACAAAATAATAGAGATGAGCTTAATCCGACGATGTGCTTATAAAAAGTTTCACGCGAGAACGTCTGGCGTATGATGAACAATGTAATTGGGGTGTAATTCCAGTGTACTTGCAATAAATCACAACAATATTGCGTACCATTATTACTCGGATTTAATGATTTAATATCAATACTTTGTTATTATTGCCTAAGATTCTTAATTTAATACTCAATTGTCAATATCTTCTTCGTGCTTTTAATTATAGCTGTTTTAATTGGTATTTTTTTAAAGTTTTCTTGTTCTAATCTTATTACACTCCACGCCATTTATTAGCGCGTAAATTCGTTGGACTTTTATTATGATATTTAAAGTATTTTAAACACCTACGAAGAGCCGATTGAACATATTTTTTAAGTATCTCGATAGTACGTCTAAATATAGGAATAAATGTATATTCCGAGCGCATCTGAATGTAAAGTTACAAGACTTTATTCATAATTTGTCGGAACTAAAAGCCAGTCAATTTTTGTACAAGGCCACTTGAAATATCGATGGTCCAATTAGTAAATACGAATTTTCCTCAAAATCTCGGCAGAACAATGCAGTCAAAATCTAATTCGCCCCATCCAACGACCAGCGTATTCCCGATGCAAAAAGTAAGTCAGTCGCTCGCTCTTTCTTTTTCTATTTTGCATCGACAAATTTTACTCCGTGAGCTCGGAGCGCGTGGTACGTGATCACTTTGCCAAGCATGTCCGGGAAAAAAGTGAACGAAAGAAAGGCAACAGCTACCGGAAAAAAAGAGTCGCGCCTAATAACGTCAGAGCGGCTCTTGCTCGACTGGCTTACGTCCACGAGGCTGTAGATAAGGATGGGAAACACATTTGCCGCCCTGAATTCCCCCATTCGTGACATGATCATCCGCTTAATGCTGACTCTTAGAGTCGAGGATATTTTGCTAACTAATCTATGCGCGCGCTAAATCACTTCTTGATAAAGGCTCGCGTACAGTGCAAATAGACTGGATGATTAACAGACTCTACATACTCCAAGTCTACTTTTAATAAATTCGCTTAATGAATAGAGCATTTGCTTTATGTTAGATTTGCAATGCATTCTTAATTGAAGTAAATGTATTGGAAATGGTTTCGATAAATTTCTCATGCTTAACTTTCTCGTACTCCACTTGACTTAGATTAAAGATAATAGTTTGCGATTCGTCACTGATAATTTATTGCCCATTAATTTTGGTACTTAAGAAAAATTTATATCAAATCTTTATCAACGTCTTTGAGTTTTCAACGCGAAAAATTAGATAGCGTGTACCAAGTACTGTGTATGTTGCGCACATACACAGTGACATACCGTACCGTAATACTTCATATACCAAGGACAATAGATTCGCTATTTTAAAATTATCATATGGAATATAAAGCCAATAAGTTTATTGCACGTTATACTGAATTATTCATTTCATGATAAAATATCCGAAAGTACTTAATCCTAGTTAATTAATAAAATCTGTATTTAATGTTTATTGCTGACTGCAAGCGGAATTAAATTATTGTAAATACAAGTAATCAAGTAACAGCTTCATTAATGATTATGCGATGCGTATTTAAAAGAAATAGTACACTCGGATAAACATTCTTACGAATTCTTTAACCAAAGCCGAGCTCCCGGCAAAAAAACTCCTCTGCAAAAAAAAAACTCGAATACTTATTATTGCACATTGCATTAACAAAAGGAGCGAGGAGAGAACGAGAAATGCCATTAGCCGGGAAAGTGATACCACTGATTTCGCTTCATATGCTTCTGAGAAGCTTCGCATTGGTATTCAAGCAACTCTACACCATCGATTTTGCAGGCCGCGGTGGCGCGAGTTGCGATACACGACATCGACGAGTTCATTACAAAACGGAGAAATTGCCCGATGATTTGTCAAGAGCCACGAGTGAGAAAAACAACGGCCGCACATTACGTCTCGCGATCATTTACAGGGCGCGTGCCTTTATCGACACAGCCGCGTTCCATTTTCTTTTTCCCATTGGTCTCGACTTTTTTCCTCAGCTGGTCCGAGCAATAGCTTGACGAAGCAAGCAAACGATACGTACGTGGGACGTAATAATAATAATGATAAAGTCGGTATAATTACGTCGGTCGCTATCGTGGAAAATCGTATATCGATATTACTGTGGTTAGCCTAATCATGGGATTTGTAACATAATTTTTGCTTTCTTCGAGCGGCGATCAACCAAATTCCAGCCGCAAGTCCACAATCGGCTTTTTATTTCGAAGGGCCGCTTTTTAATAATTGCCAGTTAAATGAATTTTCGCCAATTCATGCGTAACAAAAAAACAAATGGCTCTAAGATATACGTACTTTGTTCAACTGAACTTCAGTGTTCTATATTTCTTAAAACTTTGTAAGAGTGAACTTTACGAGAAGCTTTTTAACATAAGTTTACTACATCATTATTCCGTAAAGATATTTTTTAATAAGATCATTAAACCATACGATGAATAGTTACATTCTGTACAATTTATTTCACATTTATTGTATATAATTTTTAAAATACTCTACATATATTATTTGAATGCCTGGTTTTTAAGAAGATCGCTCATTCTTGTATAGTTCATTCTTGCAAAAATGAACTATAATGTAATTGATAAATCTCACTAATAGAATCAGTCAATAATATTTTATTTTCATGATAAATGTAAAGTTACATATTATATGAGGTTATTATGCATGCATTTTTCTAATACACTTTAATCTTATGTATTCCAAAATATGCTATAAAGACATAAAATTAGACATGAGAAAATATTATAAAGGAATATTTTAATAATAATAGTACATTATACTATTAATATTATACTACATAAAGCTAAGACTTTATAAAATAGATTCTCTGTTCTATGAACATGAAATTCTTGACACTTTCGTGACAATTTATTATTCTTATTCTGAATTTTTCCAATACATTTCAATTAATTCACGATATAACATTGTTTGCTAAACTTTTAATAGCAGTCAATTGCATAATCTATCTTGTCTTCGTATGCGATAACAATTGTATTTTTTTGGACTTTGAAAATGTGGGACAAACATTTTGCATTCAATGAAATATGCGGTAGCGTGTCTATTCAAATTAATTCCATTTGCATTATTTGCTATTTTAACACGTTGCCACTAACAAATAAGAAAATATACGCTTCTCATAAGGTTTCTATTGTCTACATGCTCGCACGAAATAAAAAATGTCATTATTCGAAGACAAGAATTCACGAACAACGACGCATTGAAGTTAGAATTTGACCCCTAATGACAAGTCAAATAATGATCAAAAGTGATGACTGGTAAAGGCTATTAAAGGAAAAAATACCATGACAGACACCATAGCGAACGTCGCCCTAGTTTAAAATTCTAGTACATCAGGTGTAACAAGTAAGCGAGTGTAAAAGTCAACGGCAAGTTAAGCAAAGACTAGTCTGCGGTGTAATCGATACGTTATAGCGGTAAGGGCCGTTTTTCTGTTTTTTCGGGTTCACGAAGAAAACCTTAAGGTTTAATGAACAGGATGAATGCCGCATCCTTGTTGAGTGATTGTCTGAGAAAGAGCCATTGGCAGCGAGGCTTTGGAAAAAGAAAAAAAAGAAAGAAGGGAAATACTCGACCCCTGGGCTAAGGTATATGGGTGGTATAATTTTTATAATTTAAATTCCTTAGTAATATTGGCGTTTTTGTCTCCGTGCATTTCAGTACTCGTAAAGTTCTTCTGAAACATTACTCCTAAAGATACTCTGGCGTATGTGAAAAAGTTTTATTTATATATTCATAGCTATACCCAGAAATTTTAGGAAGCTCAATAAACGGAAGATTTGACGAATGAGAGAGAGAGAGAGCGAAAGAAAAAACAGACAATGAGGAAGAGAAAGTTTCTGTGCGTGAGAGAATCGAGTTCAGGGGTGGGAATTGCACCATCGTGGACGCATTTACTAAATTCTTCAAAATGAGTAATTTCGAGAGGACATCAGCACAGTGAGGTGCAATTAAGTTTGATAGGAATAGGTGGGATGATATAAGCTTAACGGGATGTGATCTTGTTAACAAATGAGGAAGATTTTGTCGAATTATTCAAATGAAAGAATTGATTGTATCATTAGATTGTTAATTACAAGGTTCATTCAATTATATTAATATAATTGACTGGTTACCGACGTTATAAATCCTAATATATGAAAATATTGCTGATGCCTTTTCATAGAAATTAATTGATCGTTGATGTTCCTAAAAAATGCAATTAATGTTTCGGTTCTACAGTGTATTGCTGTGTCTAGGCCTTTATGTCTGATGTCTTAAACTAGTAGTTTTAGTCGTAGTAGTTATCGAAGTTCTCCGTAACCATCGAATTACTTTAGCCGAAGTTTAATATTTAGACTTAAATGGAGTTGGGAATAATTACTATCTCTGCGACATTACTCTTGTTTACTAAACTGTTTTAAACTAAAACTAAATCTTTTAAGGTTCCATTTGCCTAAAGCTAACAATCTTACGACTCACCTACAATCTGCCTCTTCCGCCTTGAAAAACAACAAAATTAACACAATGGCGATAAGAATAATAATTATCATTTCATAATATTACACGGTAGGAGTATATTAGGAAAAATTATTGTTTTGTATAGTAATATTTTTAGAACTAAAAATTATTATGGCGTTAAGAGTAGATTTTTACAAGAATTCAATAGAGTGTGACCTTTTCGAATTCTTATAAAAGTCAAAATATGAGGTAGGAAAGCGAAGCTTTCGAAGTCTGGAGATTAGTGGGAGGATATGTAGTAACTGCTCAACTTCCTACAACACTAAAGATGTTGTATTTCCTTAGTGATACGTGACTGTGGAGTTTCATAAATCGATGTAACTTCAATTGTTGTTAACGTGTCTAAAGTGACTCGAAAATCTCATCTAACTAAATCATCACTGACATTCCAAACGAAGTAATTTTTATTCAAACATAATGTTAAATAATTGAAAATCATAGTTTCCTCGTTATTTTCATTAACGATAAAAAATCGGCATTAATTTGTTTGAATTTGTGAGTCGATGTAATTTAAACTCTTTACAATTTTCAAATTTAAAAGAAAGTTAGGCAATTAATCGAAGGATATTTTGTTTTGAGCTAATATCGCGAAGAATAATATTAATATAAAAGCAATTGTACGATGAACTTCTTATATGACTTAAAAGTAAATTTGAAAATCACTTAATCATGAAATAATTACTTATAAAACAAAATTTACAACTTGTACTTGAGTTTGAACACATATTTCATTTACATTTCATTATGATTTCTATAGCAGCGCTTTTTGTTGTTAAAAGTATAGAATGAATTTTTTGCCACTCGTCGAATACGAATGGCTGGATAAAAATTGAAGGAAAATAGAATGGAAAGCGGTATTCTGCCAGATAACGAATGCTACAATAATAATTGTAAATCAGCTGAAGACAATATTTGTTTTTGCCCAATTATCGCGTCAAAGATAGCCACAGTAAGAAGGTGCGAGTAATAAATGCAACGTTTCAATTTCATTGGGGCAAGCAAAAAATTTTCCATTAAGCGGCCCACGAAAGACATATCAATCATCCGACAGCCTTTGCCGACAAAGCAACATTCATCCTGACGCGGGGAAAGCGGAAAATCCAGGAACCCACTCGCCACGCTCGTAAATGCTCCGATTAACTCGCTCTCGGTGGCCAGAGACGCGTTTTGTTCGGGATTCACCCTAGGAAAACATCAATTGTGGAGAACAACAGTCCTGGTCCGCCGCCAAGGGCCGTCGCACCCTTACGCAAAACATAGACTGGATTTCCAGCCAAGTCAGCGTTACGGGATTTCCTCATAGCGAGCAGAAGTTTCACGCTTATGCATTTCCAAGTACTTGCGCCCAAGAGTTTGCCAGAGATTTTCTCATTCTGATAGGACGTCGGGGGTAAGTTTATGGCTCGGGCATGGCTTTTTTACGGGGTTATACGGAATTCGACGAATGGTTTGATTTACTTGGACACTGGTTTTTCTCAACGATGAACTTCCAGTGAGCTCACAATCCGAGGCTAAATATCTTCATTTCGAAGCTAAACTACGCCGGCTCATATATATATATATATATATATTTATCAACTATTTAACTGCAAGTTTCTCACATGCTTTGATGCAAGATAGCTACGGTTAAACAAAGTTTATACTTGAATTCATCACTATAGCCGCTTCCTCAGTATGCCAAAGAAAGCCTTATGATAAGCAATTAGAAACTTAAAATTAAAACTTTTTTTTTCTTAGTTGAATATTAAAATTTCCTTTTGTATTTTAATATTAAAAAATGAATATTATTATTAAGTATAATAGCAGCGGCAAATAATTGAAAAAAAAAATCATTAGTTTTAAGGAAAATACAATCTGATTAACTGACAATTGAAGTACAAAAATATATTACGAATGAATTTCAAGGATTTATGATTTTTTTTTATAGTAAATAAAATATTCATAAAATATTATTATTAACAAAAACGTTTACTCGTATATTATTTTTTCGTATTGAATAAGTAATATTTATATGAGAAAATTTGATGGTTTGATTTTAAAAGAAACTGATTGATATTGGGCTAATTTGAAAATTTAAACATTTTCACTATCCTTCTTCTTCATTACCTGAGCATTGTTTTATTATAAACTTGGTATAATCATTGCAGAGCGTAATTTTCAATTGCTTGTCGATAATTTACAGTTAAGACACAAGTCAAATAGCCATGAATAGCAGCGAAATTGAGCAAAATCATTCTGACAAAAGATACAATGTGGCACATTTATATTAGAATCAAGTAAACAAACCTGTAAACGCTGTCATCGTAATGAAGGAGAATCCGAAGTGGCTGACTGATGCTGCGCTTTTTAATTTCGTGTTCTGGCTCTATCTGAACACCATGCACCACCTACGACAATCGTAGACAAAAAATATTATAAGACGCAAGTTTAAATTTAAAATTCTTCCGAGGCTCCCTTCATATTTCTCCATTGCTGTCAATTAACGATAGCGTGCAAGTTTTACTTGATCTTGCAAGTGCATTTTATTAACTGACAAGGAATACCGTAGCCCGAGAGTCATAAATATTCATAAAAGTCGGCGAACATTTCGTCGTAATAGTAAATGATGAACTAAACGATTCGAAACTAATTGTAATAGGATCTTCCATCAGTGCTACCAATTGTCAGATCTTCGCACAAACTTTAATAAAAGTTGCCTTTAATTTCAAATAATGATTGATCACCACCTAAGTGGTTTAATTAACTTTCTCAACTATTAATGCTATTTTATAAACCTATATTTTACAATTATGTTTCGCGTTTAATCAGGATCTGTCGTTGAAATAGTTATTTAAAATTATTTATTTTATAGAATTGTAACCCACTTTAAGTTTCGTTTCAAAAGCAAATTGGAAATATTATTTTTTTTTTTAAGTAGAGAATAAAAGGTTAAAATATGAATTAATAATAAATTAATAAATGATTTACTACAAATCGGGATTGAAGTATGCATAATATTGCAATTAATTTTAATGATTGAGGAAATAGATGAAATGTAGTAAATTAAACAAAAACAGGCCTCCTAGATCAGAATTTATATTACTTCCATATTAGTCTCACGTAGCGTTAAATTGAAGATTAAAAGTTTCAGTAACAATTACTAATATCACAAGTATAAATGAATTTGCCATTTTAATCGACGCATGTTATATTAAATTGAAAAAAAAAACTAACAATTTTATCATAATATTAAATAAGATATATCTATGAATTTTAATTCAATGCACTTGAGACGATTTTCTCTGCGAACACTGAACTATCGTGAAATTATCTTTTGTATAAATCTTGGGCAGTTAGAGCCATGATTTTTAATACAAGACTGCAGAACATTGAGTTTATGACCTGAAATTCAAATCCAATACTTAAAATTACCAAGATACTAATTTCAACTACGCAAACAAAATTTTATATATTTTATCAAATAAGCTGGTAGTGTCTTCCGTGCAATTGATATTTGTAAAGGATACTTGTATAGGCACTATATATATATATATATATATATATATATATATATATATATGTGTAAA